>JAAAKE020086479.1:0-21987 GCA_010014785.2 Anisolabis maritima | reverse complement strand
GATATTTCAATCGAAATACACATTTTGAGGGCCTCTGAGTCAAAAAAATATGGGTCTCGCAAAATGATCCGCCTGCTTGTGTGTGTTCAATTGGACCAATTATAATATCTGCCTAAATGATAGAAAATTAAAAAATGTAAAAAATTTCCAAATTATAACATGTTTGAATAAATATAATTTTCTTGGGGTCAAAAAAATGATTTAGATAATAAGATTTCGGCTTTTTATATTTGTATTATGAGTCAGAGATCTCATCAAGATCGTTGATTGCCAATATTTATTTTATTTACTTGTAATTGATAAATAATTTTTATTCATTTTGAGACTTCGCCATATCGGTGCTGATGAACATTTTTATATCTATGTACACTTTATATATTTTATAGATATTTTTGTGTATTGTAATATACAACTCTATCTGCAAATTCATTGTCTTATATATTGAATCTGCATATACTGTAAGTTATTATTTTAAATTTATTTTGTAAAGTTGTTGCATTTTTTATTTTGTTGCTCATTTCAGCTCTACTGACTGATGATGTCATTAAATAATTAAAGCCGAAACGTCTAATATTTTGGGAGTTTTATTTTGATAGAGACTACCCTACTGGCTGACTTCCTCCCTTTTCTCATATCTCTGTACTTTTTTAGTTTTTCGATTTTCTCAAAATTTGCTCTTACAATTTTGATTAATATTCATATATCAATTATATATTACTTTAGTGGGGGCTTTCAATTTTGGATTTTAAGTATCCCATAGAAAATATAAGACAACTCGTTCCTATGGTAACAAAATATAAATATTTTTAAATCCTATGTTTAATAATAAAATAAATTCAATTGTGAATTTAATTAATTTAATTTAATTTTTTTATAATTTTAATAATTGATTAATACATACAAATGAAAAATCTCTAAAAACAAAAGGTAAATAAAATTGTGAACAGGCTAACTAAGGGGGCTTGATACAAAAATGTGATGTGACAGCGCATAACATAATTTTCCCTCACCTTGGGTAAGAGAAAGTTGTGTGATGTGCAGCCGTCACATTACATTTTTTCTCTAATGATAAATCCTCCAACTCTTTAAACCTACCCTAGGCAATTAATAAATCATTTTCTGAAAAGTCTTAATTAGAATTTAATTTTTTATTATATAAATTTTCAAGAAAAAAATTCATTTTAAAACTTTTTTTAACGTGAAATAATCCTTTTAGTTCGAAAACAAATATATTTAATGGAGGTAGGATAAAAAATAAATGGAGATTGCTTATGTGTAGGGCTTAATAAAAGTAATAAAAAACTCTTTAAAAAAATGTAAAAAAAATAAATTTGTTTCTTTTATTTCAATCCTTAAATTTGTTAAGTTTGTTAAAACTTCTAGCTATAATTTCATAACATAATGTAAAGCCATTATATTATGAAAGAAAAATTTTAATATTTCATTATTAAAGTAATGATATGTAATTTCAGATTCAATAAATCGGATAAATAAAATATTCTTTTGCAAGTGGCGTAGCTAAGGCACTTTTAGACGGGAGGGGGTGGGGGAATGTAAAAAATGAAATGTTAATAAAACTTTTATTTTTTTTAATGTCCTCGTTAAAAAAGTAAATATTTTGTCAATTGGCAGAATCTTTAAATAATATGACCATATTTTTTTTTTCAGGAAAAATAGACCTTATTTTGGCAACTAAACAGTGATTTTGTAAATTTGAGGCAACCTTGGGGAAGGGTTCTCCCTCTTCCTTGGTTGGATGATTATTTATTTATTTTATTATTATTAAAAAGCCCAAGCAAAAATTTTAAAGAGGGATGAAGTTTAATTTAAAGACTATACGCTATATTATATTTAAAATTGGGAATATTAACGCGGGACCCATTCCCGCATTGACTAGAGAAGACAATTTTTTTTTTTTTTAATTTTTAAAGGAATAATTTTTCTTTCTTTTTTTTTATATATTTTTTACTTTCTCTTACCTAAATATGAAATATATAGTTAGAAAGTATTGCGATCGCAAAAAAGTCGATGTTGAGATTTTACCGGAAGTACAAGTTTTGAGGTCCCCTGAGTCTAAAAAAATGAGTTTTGCGAAATAGTCTAACTCTGAACAAGATTTTTGAAAAACGAAAAAACGTACAAGGCTGAAATTGTATACTTAAGCGACGAACCATCGTCGTTTGGACCATGAAACTCTTGAATAACGGGTACTACTAGTATTTTTCTGATGTTCTTTTTTATTTTTTTTATTTTTTTCTATTTTCTCAAAATTCGTTCTAACGATTTTAACAAAAATTCATATATCAATTATCCGTTAGATGATCGTTGAATATTATTGAATTATTAACCATAATCCCTCTCGAAATTGTTTGGGGTCCACTTAACTGATGTAGTCTTTTGCCGTTGTCGGGTAAACGATTCTTAAATTACTCTAACAAAATCGATTAAATTGGTATTAAATTGGCTACCTAGGAGGACTGACGCAAAAAATCTGGTGTGACAGCATATCACTTCTTACCTTAGGTATGAGAAAATTGTGTGATGTGTGTGATTCACACCAGTTTTTTATAAGTTAATTTGGTAATGTTCAGATCTAATTTTTTTCCTCTTCTTTTGTTCAGGGTTCTTAATATAAACGAAGCCCAATAAGGCCAAAAATATCTGTCTTAAATCCTACTAAATAAATTATACTTTGAGATTTTTTTGGAAATCTTTCGAAGTGTTAAAAAAATTTGCCTTGACTAACAAATATTTTCAAGAAAATTTTGAAAAATTGTTTAAATTACTTCCTAAATATTTTTGTCTTATCCGATTGATTTTAAACTAAGAAGATATTCATTCAATCTTTCATTAAATTTTTATAATTTCTCTTCCAAAAATACATTTAGACCTACCTATATTATTCAACATTGATCTTCTAACTTTGCCACTTTTAATAAAAAACATCATTCCAAAATTTGTACTTTCAAATAACTATTTACTAATCAAGTTTATTAATTAATTTCATCATTTTATTACTAGTTTATATATAAATTTGTTGGTTAATAAAATAAAATCTAATTAACTACCCTAGAAATAAATTGGATAAAATTTCTTCCATTTAAAATTATTTTTAAGTATGCATAAGTACTATTATTAAAATAAAGTAAATTAAAAATTTAATACATATCTATCAACTGGACTTTGATTTCTTTAAGAAAAAATACTAAATAATAAACTTGGTTTCGATTTTTTTTACCTAGTTTAAAAGAATACTTTATCAGTACTATAAAAGCTTCCTTAACCTTTGACTTTTTATTTTTTAAATTAAAATTAATCTCGTTATATAATTTAATATTGATTTTAAAATGTACTTTATCAGTAAGTTAAATCTAATTATCATAAATATTTAATTTTAATTATAATTCAAATTGTAAGAAACTTAAAAGGTTTTTAAAGAAAACAAACTTAAAATTCTTTTCACATTCTCCTCTTTATTCCTTACTCTCTACTAGAAAAGATCAAAATTGTTCCTTTTGATCAACTAGTTTGCCTTGTTCAGTTTTTTATTCGTTCTCGATATTTTTTACTAGACATACACTTTTATATACATTTTCTAGTCCTATAAATTTTTCTTCAATATTTTCATTAAGTATTATCAACTTCAAAATGTCAATAAATTGGTGATTTTTTATTAAAAACCTTATTTTTTCCTTCAGGGTAGATTAATAGTCAAATTAATTTTTTCGATAAGGATACACATTTTGCAATATTTTTTTCTAGTCTAGATTTTTCAAATTTAAGATGATAATAACTGCTCCGGGACAATATTTATTTTTATTTTTAGTAAGATTCATTCATTTGAACTAGTTGAGTCCTCAACGACTCATTCCAATTGGGGACCACTTCTATGTAAAAAGCGGCCACTGGTCACTTTTTAAATGCAAATTTAAAGAGAGAAATAAATAAAAATAAATATTCAAATTAAACCATCCCTACTGTAGCAAACAAAAAAAGAACCTCCTGGCGCTGTGTATGTAGACTGAAGGCAGGTCAGGACTTGTTACAAGGCCGAGTAGGGTAGTGAGGTGGCTTCAGGGAGGGGATAGCATGTGATGGGGTACAACAATCAGTGCCAAACGGAAGCGGCCTTGAGGCATGTACTCTGATTTTTTGGAAGGACAGCATGTTGCCTGCGGGCCACATCTGGTAAATGAACAATTATAGCTTGCCAATAAATAAATAAAAAAAAAAACAATCTAACGATACTACTTGGTTGTTTGCCCCGGGGGAAAAGTAGAAAACAGTTTCTATTCGTGTAACGGGAATAAAGTCAGTGATTTATTTTAAATTTTATTTTTGAGAGGGGAGGTAATTATACATATATAAGCCTGAGCCTCATTTATGGGTAGGAGGCAGGTTGATACCCGAACAATCTCTTTAAGCTGTCTCTCTAACAAAATATTTAAATTTCGCTCCTGCATCCTATAGAAGTAAAATTTGAAAAATTGACGAACTTATAGCACATACGGTTTCGCAAAATAAGGTCAAATTAATAAAAATTAAAACGGTTCCACACATCCAAAATTTTTGTTGTCTAACTTAATTGATATTCTATGAAATTATTTTTTTGGAATTTTGATTAAAAAATTATGTTTCTGAAGATGGAAATAGGCAGACATCTTTTTTTTTGTATGAGGAGGACCCTAACTTCATTTATTTGGAAATTCATTTCTTATAAAAAAAAAAGCAAAATATTTAAGATACGTGAATTTACAATATTTGTGAATATCTTATACCAGTGGACTAAAATTCAGTGTCTTATGAGAATAATTTGAACTGTGTTCAAGTGGGGAAGCCTTGGCCCATCCCTGTCTCCTCCCCTGGCTCTCTCATGCACAAACCATGACCTTTGCTGAGAAAATCTATTTTTGTTTCCTTTTATTATTACTTTCTGTTACCTATATATGAAATATATAATGAGAAAGTATTGCGATCGAAAAAAAATCGATGTTGAGATTTTAATGGAAATACATGTTTTGAGGTACACTAGGTCTAAATTTTTTAGACTTAGTGTACCTAGACTATTTTAGTCTCTGTGCGCGCGCGCGCGCGCGCGTGTGTGTGTGTGTGTGAACAAGATTTCTCAAAAAAGAGGAAATGTAACATTCTGAAATTTTATATTTAATGTATCCTCGTCTCTTGCGCCACGAAAATTTTGAATAAAATCGGGTAACGGCTACTAGTACTTTTCTGATGTACTTTTTTAGTTTTTTTTTTTTTGATTTTCTCAAAATTCGTTCTAACGATTTTAATTAAAATTCATATATGAATTAGGTGATCTTTGAAATGTATTAACCCTTATTCCCTCCAAAATTGTTTGGAACCCACTTTACTTTTGTAAGTTTTTAGTTTTTTCTTTTTTTTAATTTCTCTTAAACTATTCTAATGATTAACTTGTCTGTACATATAATAAATTAGGTAATATTTAAGATGTTTTAATCATTTTCCACCTCAATTTAAATGCTCGTTTACAAGTTTGCTAATAATGGGACACGCACAGGAGTCATCTTTAGAAAAACAAAATGCGTTTCATATGAAATTCTCATTTATTAAACAAAATATATTCAAGCTGGTTATACATTGAACGGCTCCTTAGGGCGCCCGACACAAAAAATATGGTTTGACAGCACATCACTCAGCTTTCCTTATCTTAGATAAGAGAAAAATGTTTGATTTAGTTTGAGTTTAGACACACCATGTTTTTTTTCATATATTTATTTATTTTTGTGTTTCTTAACAAGAATGGGGTAATGAATTTTAATATTTATATTTATATAAATACGTATATTAATCTAGGCAACATCCACAAAGTCTCAAACAACTTGAAGTAAGCGCTAAATATTCAATGGTCATTTCTAGAAAAACGGACTAGTCGGTGAAAACCTTCGTCCTGCCCTTTTGGTTAGCAACTAATATTAAATTAAACTTTATATATTTTAATAAAGACAAATTCTATACGTATCAACGATTTAAAATGAACCCATTCTCTAATATGAAACTGGGTTTTTTATTGTGTTAAGTTGTTTTAATTGAATCTCTATGTTTAATTTAAATTGGAAACGTGTAGTTAATTAATTTTGTTTACCAATTTATTTAGTTGTCCTGAAAAATAATATGACAAATTGCTCAAAAAGAGAAAATGTGAAAAAAAAGCTATATCGTAATCTAATAGAATATTTTTTTCAAAAGAGAAAATTGAAAACATTTCTAATCGATTAAACAATATCTATTTAGCAGAGAAAGAAAAAGCAACTTAAACATAAAACATCGGATATCCATCTAAAACTTAACTCATTTATTATTGTATTAAAAGGAAATTTATACCCCCCCCCCCTCCTTATTTTCCCCAATTTCTGTGATAATCCCTTAGAAAGAGTTTAACGTATTTTTTTTTTAATTAATAGATAAAAGCAATTTAATAATCAATTATTTTCAAAAATTGTATTTGTGAATTTGTTATTGACATATTAATATTATTAATTTTTTTCCTCTCATTTGTTATGGTGATCATTGCCAAAAAAACAAAAGTTTTTTCTATATAAAAATATTGATACCGAAATTTAGTTCTTTCCACAACAAATTATTAAAGAATCGTTTCCCTATATTCATTTTATTATTTCTTCTAAGAAAAAAAATTACCCTTACATTGTATTGATTATTTTTTTTTTTTTTTTTTTCAAGATCTTTATATTGTTTTTTCATTCCCAAGTTTTACTAAGTCTTTTATATCTGTGATTTTTCAACAACTCAATTTGTTTAACTAAGAGAAAAAGTATTTTTAGTACTCAATTCATTGAAGCAAGAAATAAAAATGAGATTTGATATGTCACCTTCAGAGAGGAACAATAAAGCGTCTTAATCATAATTCCAGTTATTCAAAATTCATTCTTGGTATAAGTTTCTAATAATAGAGATATTTTTCCATTATTTGATCATATGTTTTTTATTTTAAAGGAACTTAAATTTCCGGATTTGATATAGTTAATCCTTCCCTGATTCTAATATCATTTCGAGATAGTGTGGAGTTTTGGAAAAAGGAGATTGAGGTTAAAAATATCAAGCCTTTTGGTGATTGGTATTTTCATTTACGTCACAAAACCTCTTAATAACAAATTTATATATTTTTTAATAGGCATTTTTTTACTGACGAAAATTTATATAGTCAATTATATCATATAGTTCCCTCTTAACGCTAATATTTATTTATTATTATATTATATTATTATATAACAAAAAATAAGGAAGAATTATTATTTATAAAGAAATTCTTTAAAGATATTAACTATAGAATAGCGGTTAATACTCGTATGGACATTATTTCGCCCTTGATTCTTTGCAAATGCTTTTCCAGTCTTTTGAAAAATAATTTATGTAAATCGTCAAATATATAAATAGAAATCATTTGACAATTTAGATAAATTTATAATAGAAAACTTAACATAGAGATTATAAATTTACTTTATTAACGATGACTAAAATTAACGTCATTTCAATGACTCTAAAATATTATAAATACATCTAGAAATCCGAAATACTTTACTAAACCAGCTTTGTAAATAATTTCCATTTATAATTATTTCGTTGCAAAATTAAAGTTTGAAACAAGCCTTTTGATGATGAATCCTCCTAATTTCGGGGGAAAAACTGATTAATTGATTCTCGTTATTGGTTTCCAGGAGAGGAATCCGTGGAGCTGACCTCCCACCTGGATGTTGCTGTGGGGGAGCACGCGTTTAGCCAAATGCACGGAGATCTGGATCAGCAGAGGCTCCTCGGCGAGCGTCCGTCCTCCGACCCGCTCGCCGAATTTATCGTTAAAGAAATGCGCAACAAGGAGAGGTATCGTAATCACTGCAAGTGCATGTATTTCTTCTAATTTATTTTTTCTTTCAAATACCTAATTTACAATATTTTTGATTAAATTTACAAATACCTACCATATTAAAATGTCATATCAATAAGAAATATAATACTAGATAATCGTGTTTATGGATTTATAGAATTGCGAGTTTATTATTGAAGTCTTTATGCAATTTCAGAAATATTTGGTTTTGCTAAAATTTATTCTCAATTGAACATCATAATTAATAAAAATAATGAAGATGATTTTTTCAAGTTCTATACGATTCATATGAATAAGATATAAACATTAAATATATGTCTCAAACCTGACTATAAAGCAGACCAATTATTTTTAGAAAACAATATACTCACAAAAAATTATTTTATTGAAAATAAATGGGTTGCTTTATAGCCAGGTTCGAGACATATATTTAATGTTTATATCTCATGCATATGAATAGAATATGAATCTATCTTAAATTTACACTCTAACTACTATAAAGGGTTTCTACTGCCTACAATAGGGCATTAGACCCGGACGAGATGTTCACCTTGCTGGTTTAAAAAGCGGCTGATAAATAAAAAATTTTTGTTTCAATAATTTTCACTTTGGACTAACTTTTACATTAAATTTGTATATGAGATTTTGCTCATGTGGTCGAGGGTCCAGTGGTCTGGTGTAAAGGAAGCACACCGATGCCCCGGATAGGCTGGAAATCTCGGGGTCCAGAGGTCGCTTGATCCAACACCAAAAAAAAATTCTAACAAAAAATTATTTTATTAAGGATAACGAATTCCGAAGGCGCATATACGAATATAAAAATTTGTATTGGACATTTAGAAATAACGACATATCCTAGGGGTAGTAGCTGAACGCCTGGCATTGATTCGGGTTAGATCTCCGAACTCTCCAAAGAATTTTCCTCATTTGGAAGATAAATCCAGCCTCCGTGATTACAAATGACTGCTTGAAACAATAAGTTGCCCAAATATGAGAGGGTAGTTAGACTTCAGATTTCTTCTTTTTTTCTTCAGGTTATAGTCCCAGTCAGTAATTGAAATTTGAATAGTTGATTTGGTTGGAATTTTAATGTATTTAATTACTCCTTCCCTCCCAGGAGGAATTAACAATAGATAGAGTTGGATAATTTTTAGGTATAAGTTGAAGAGACGCCAAAATCAAAGAAAAAGAACATGAAATTTTAATAAAATCAAAGAAAGAATTTTTAATTAATGGCTTCGGTGCCGCAATCATATGACCAAATTGAAAAAATAAAAAAGTTAAATTTCAAAAAAAAAAAAAAATAAATAAATCAAAAGACCTTGCAAGATTAAAATTTTATTGCTTGGCTGGATCCAAGTCCCCCACCATCTTACCCTAAACAAGAATCCTGGCTACGCTACTAACTGGTATATTAATAAGTACTAGGTAGATATATATGGATATGGATTTATTGAAATATATAATTATATAAAAATAACGGAGATAATTTAAACAAATCAGTAATAGGATTGAAATATAGTTCTTAAAAGTAGTTGTAATCTAGAGCTAGCATCTATCCAGTCAGATCAAATAATATTACATAGCTTGTCATAAAAATGAATCGTAGTAAAATGAGCCACTAGCTGTAAAATTAGAATTTGAAAGACAACTAAAAATAAGTTTTCAAGAGAAGAGATAAATATTGAAACTAACTTTCCACGGCGCCGATAGATGGCTGAGTGGTGTGTGTCCTCGTGCATAAATCACATCAGACAATCCAAATAAATTCCTCTCTCATCTATATTTATAATTCGCTAAGCGCGTTTCCAATTTTTTAAATAATGGCGAATTGATTTGGGGTACTTCCCGATAATTTAGAATTTGGATATGTTCTTTATCTGCCTATTAAATTTTATGGAAAAATCTGAATTTCCTATTAGTCAAAATTCTTCCTTGCGGGGATCCTTTATATGAAATCTTTAGACGTTTTCAAATTTTCTCAGACAATATCGACCCTCGCCAAATACTTAAGCAAATAGATTTCTATTATCATTTTGAACAACTTTTATTTGAAACGTTTTTTTTCGAACTTTCCATTTTTTGATGCCCGTTGCCATTCTAGGTAGATGTGTTTCAGAGTGAATTGGAGTACTTCCTGAAGAGATAGTAAGCTAAAGTTTGTATCTATACTATTATATAAAAGACAGTCTGTCTGTCTCTCCTTCTGTCTGTTTGTTTGCCTTTATTTTATATCCAATTTTAATAAAATTTGAAATTTTTGGCGAATTGAACTCGCGTTGTCTTCAACTAAATTAAAAGTTTAACTGCTTTATCCTCTCATGTGATATTTCATTCTGGTTTGGGTCTTTTAATCTTACAAATTCACTAACAAAATGGATTAGAGTTTAAATAATTTGATAGATTTTTTTTTGGGAAAGGACCAATCACTAAATGCCTGAAAACATTTTTAACAAAATAGAATCGAATCACAAATAAAAAATTTTCATTTCATTCGGTCCACTGGTATACACAAAATATTGTGCAATTTTTGTAATGAGAAATTCTGTTTTAAAAGTATATATTTTGGTTGTTAAAATTTAAAATCATTATTTTTTAATATTCATTATTGTTTTAGAAACCGCCGCCGCCGGTAAAAATCAACTTAGTTAAAAAAATTTTTTCCATTTTTCATGTTGTGAAACGCTGCGTACATGCATACCTAATTTTAACTTTTCTGTCGATAATTTTATTAAAAACCTTGATATAATACAAAAATATTTGCAGATCTATTTGTAGATTTTAAAAACAACGAGAATTTTAATTAAATTTAAATTTAAATTTTTTTATAGTCCATTTGAATTAGCTGTCACGGCCGTTAGTGAAGTTTTACAATTAGAATTAATAGATCTTCAAACTAATGATGGATTAAAAACTTTGCATAAAGATGAAAAATTAGTTGTTTTATTCAATATTACCAAATAGTGAATTTCCAAAAATACAAAATAAACTTATTTCATATTTCGACAATACTTACCTTTGTGAACAAACTTTTTCAAAAATGAAATATGTAAAATCAAAAATTCGATCACGTTTGACGGATCAACATTTACAAGATTATTTAACATTAGGAACTTCAAATATTGAACCTAATATTGCAAATATCGCCAATAGCAAACAGTGGCAGGCCTCTCATTATATAGAGTTTTTATAATTTTAAGATTAACATTGGTTTTTAATTATATCAATGTATGTTTATTTGTATATGATTTTGTTGTAGTATGATTTTTTGTATGTACCTTTCCATGCCACGAATAAAAATTATATGGCCCGCTCCTCAAAAAGGTTGATGACTGATCTAAACGATAGTGAAATTCTTGTCCAAAACAAAACCTTACTTAATATTCATTTTCAAAATTGGAGTCCATCCGGAAGCAGAATTAGAATTGTTTCAAATTTTTTATATAAAAATAAAAATATCAAATTTCATTAAACATCCTTTTAAATGCTAAAGAAAATATATATATTTATATTTTGAAAAATATGGAAAGTGTCCTCGATATAATTTATTTTGCATTAACTAAGGTAAACAAACATGTTATCATAATTTTGACATCCCTTTATGATTTAACGCTAAACCTTGACAATTTAAACGGAATTGTATCATGATGATGCAATCGCAAGGAAAAAACAATGAATCAGAGAGAAAATTGAAGAGACGAACCTAGGAAAAAATAATCTGTCCTATTATTTATCATCATTTGTTTGGAATCAAGGATTTTTATAAAGTTATTCTGATAATGTCTTGATTTAACCAGAATTAGGCAGAGAAGAAAGAAAGATAATTTTTTAATTATTTAATTTCTTGTTTTTAGTGTTTAAAATTAATCAAATAAAACAAATTTAAATATGTAATTAAAATAATATAGAGCCTAATTATTAATTAAAAAATTAAATTATTTTATATTGGAAGCCTTCAGCGTAGGAAATCTAAAGCCCTTATAGTTAGAGGATTGCCTAATTTTCTAATAATCTAATAATAAGACGCCCCCTAGGTAGTCGTTCACAATTTTCTATTATCTTTTATTTTTTGAGATTTTTCGTTTATGTCACTTATCAATTAATATCACTTAATATTTTTTCTTTCCAAAATTTTCCCAAAGAAAATATTTAATCATAAAAAAAAAATTAAATTGGCATTTAAATATCGTTTATTATCAAACAAAGGAATGAAAAATATTTTAAATTATTTTGTTACCATTGCAACGAGTTGTCCTATCTTTTCTATTCTTAAAATCTTCCCTAAAAAGGGTTCCACGATATTTTGAGATGGAAAATAATTAATACATCTTAACAATTATCTAATTTACTATATGTAAAGCCAATTTAATCAAAATCGTCAGAAAGGTTAAATAGAAATTCACCAAAAACTAAAAAAGAGTACATCAGTAAAGTGGCCCCAAAACAATTTTAGGGGGAGATAGGGTTAATACATTTCAAAGATCATCTAATAAATAATATAATAATTATTTTATGAATTTTAATTAAAATCTTTAGAGCAAATTTTGAGAAAATCTAAAAAAAATAAAAAAGTATATCAGTAAAGTACTGGTACCCGTTGGTCGATTTTTCTGAGGTGTATGCGAGGGTATCTAGCTTAAATATAAAATTTCACCCTTTTTTTGTTTTTGAGAAATCTTATTCACACACACATATACAGTATATTTTGCGAGACCCATTTTTTAGACTCATGAGACCTCAAAACCTGTATTTCTGTTGAAATTCCAACATCGATTTTTTTGCAATCGCATTACTTTGTCACTATATATTTCATATATAGGAAGAGAAAGTAAAAAGTAAAAAAGAATATTATATTTTACTTTTTGTAATAAAATTATTAGGTATAATATATATATTTAATTTGTCTATTTACTAGAAAAATCTAAGTGCGTATTTTACCCGAATATTAATTTTTCCTGAAATTGTACTCTTACAAATGGGTTGCTACTATGCGCGAGATTTTTTCGGTAGTTGGCTGTGGCTTTCGAGCACCTTCTTTCCTATCTTTAGAGTACTTCTTAATATTAGATTAGCAAAGTCTTAAGTTAACTTATGTTATCTTCCTCACGTTAAATCAACTATGAAATGTTTTTAATTTCTTGAACAAACAACATTTTTTACAAATATATTATTATTAAACAATCAATTTATTTAATTTTCTAGATCTAAAGGTTAATATTAATTTCTAAGAAAAAAACATATCTTAAATCACTGGCGCCTTAAAAGATAATAGAAATAACATTATAAATTTACAATCTTATAATATGAGCAAATAAATAAATCAAAATGTATTATGTGTACCTCGAAAATGATCTTTTAACAAGCAGCTAAATTTGAAAAATAGTATAATAAAAAAAGAGACTTTGTCTACTTGAATGAAATTTTTATGTAATTAACATTATAAATTAACATAAATTAAATTATAAATTTTATTAGATAATATTTCAAAAATAACATTTAAATTAAAAAATATAAAAGACACCTTTTTATTTTAAAGAAACTAAAAAAAGAAAATACATTTTTTGTCAGTATTTTAAATTATTTCAAAACGATATTTCTATTCTATACAACATCAAAAAGTCTAGTAATGGAGAATTTTTTCAAAATTTTAATAATGTCTAAGAATTGAGTCCAAAAGACAATCTTATTTCAATCTTATTTGTTTGGGCGTGTTTTTGTGTGACTAAATTCCAAACAAGAAAAAAACTCTAAGCCCACACCATATTTGGACAACCTGACTTGAAATTAAATGAATAATTGTAAAGCTAAGCAAAATTAATTCTTGTTCAACATTCTAAGCAAAATTATATTTTACTCACAAAATTGATAAATACTTCCTCCCCTGAAGCCAATGAAAAAACTGATTTAAAATATCACCTGAAAAAGAAGACAAAAATTTTGATTAGAATCACTAATCGTATATATAATTCTATAAAAAGGGTGATTAAATTTGCTATGGTTGTAGTAATATATGTAATAAGAAGAGAGTTCAAACTCGTTGAAAAAACAAAAATCCAAAGAGAAGGAAATAAAACTTTTCCTTTTCTTTTGAATGGAGGGAACAAAATCTTTGCTAACGTGTCATTTGAGATCTTCAACCAATCTTTGCGATTTTGTCATTTCGCAATGATATTTTTCTGTCTGTGGGTGTTGCTTCCGCTAGAGCCTATCGATTTCGACGAAACTTGATGGCTATGTTAATTATAACTCCCTTTTATTTATTATTAATATTTATAACTTCATAGCGGTTGTCTCTTTTTAAGGAGTCATAGGCCTTCTTGAGATCAACGAGCAACTGGTGCAGTGATTGATTATATTGCTACTATATAACTTAGGTCCTTGATACTTTAATTGTTTGATTTATCATAATATCCTTGTTTCCAAATGATTTCTAATAATATCTATTTTACACTATCCAACTTAAATGGTTTTCTATGTTTGAGATCAAATGAACAATGAATTTTCGTGATATTGCGGTCTGTAGCACAATGAGGATATTAGCGTGAAGACCACAGTCCACTTATTTTTAAATATATTCATAATTCATTTATTCTCAAATAAATCTTAAATTTTTTAAAAATTGAGTTAAATTTTATTTATTATTTATAAATAAAATATATTCTCAATTTAGCCCCATTCCCTTAGTAAAAATTAAATCTTTTCAAAAATATTTTGCTTATCTGGTTAACCAGACTTTATATTAGAGAAACTCAGGTGAAAAACATTTTAATAAAAACTGGGGTTATAAAGATATATATTTAGTGTTAACTATATCTGGCAAATGAGTTATTGTATTTTTTAAGAAAGGTATTTCTGTAATTTAATTACACTTATGCATTTTAATTAGTTTCTCAAAATTTTCACTTTCTCTTACCTATATATGAATGAAATTACAGTAATAAGGAAAATATTGTTTAAACCGCATACCTAGGCACGAAATTACTAATTATAAAATTAAGACAAGCAAACAAATCTTCATATATAATATTATTTGTAAATTTTTATCAGAGATTCATGAAAATGTTTGATCTCTCTTCTCACTAGTTTTTACTTTAAAAATCTAGTAGGTCTACCCCACATCACATAACGTTCTCTTACCTATTTAGGCAAGAGAAAGTATTGTGATGTGCTATTACACCAGTTATTTTGTGAATTTATATATATATATATATATTTTCTTTTCTTTTTTTTCGATAGTATATCAACACCCAAGAGTTGAATAGTGGTACCACCAATTTTTTTATTCCCTATTTATTTAGCCCGAAGGCAATATTTATAAAAATAAATTAAATCAGCAACTAAATCTTGTTCATTATAAAACAATATTTAGAAATGTTTATTGTCATGGGAATTATTTGTCCTATCTTTCTTATAGAATTGTTAAAATCTCACAACGAAGGTCTCACAATATGTTGTAGTGGAAAATGATTGTGATGATATTTTGTTGACACACAAAAACACAGAGATAGAGGCAAAGTCGAAAAAGACTTAGGTGATCACAAATTGTGTATTTCCTTTGAAATCTTGACAATGAATTTTTTTGATCGTAATACTTTCTCTATACTATATATTACATATATTAATATAAGTAAGAGAAAGTAAAAAAAACATTGGCATCGGAGAAAATAAAATAAAATCAAAATGAATGTATACTTTTTTATTTTAAATAAAGAATAATTTTCTATAAAATGCTCAAATAACCATACTAATGCGTATATATATTTAAATACCTCTATGAAACTTTTAATATATTATATTTTATAGGCACATAGTGAAAAAGGCTTTAACTCGTTTCATTCGAATTATTAGTTTGTTTTTAAGAAAAATAAAAAGTGATTAGACAAATTAGAGAAACTAGGACTCAATTTAATTAACTTTATTTTAGATATAAGTGAAATCTTATTGGAAGTTTTGCAAAATAATTATTTAATCATTTAAATTATCGAATTGTCCTAAGGGGATTTTTCATTAAAATGTTCATAATTACTTTGAGGAAGATCTTATTGAAGATAACCTATTTTATTAAATTTCAGTAAAAATAGTGATATAAATATTTAAATTTAAAAATGTTTTTAAGAAAAAATATATTTAAAAAAAAGCTTAATATTATATTTTGAATTTCACTTTGTTGTAATTTATACTCAGTCTTATTCATGAATTATAATATAGTGATTTATTTATTAGTTATTCATTCATTTTCTTTAATAAAATCTAGCAATGAAAAAAAAAACACGATAAGGAAATAATATTACAAAAGATAATATTCGTAATATAACATACCCTCCACTTTTGCCTCTTTCTTAAATATTTTTTGAATTCCTACGATCATTTTCTAAAAAAAATATATAAGGAAAAAATTTAATTATCTCGTCTAATATATATAATATATATAACCAGAAAAATTTAATTTTTATTGACTTTTAGCTATAAGAATTTTACAAGATATTCCAATTGGAACTTTTTTTAAGTAACACAAGAATTAGAGCCCCTTGTGTTTCTCAAATAAATAAATAAATTTAAAATTTTCAAAGGTATTTGATGGTCATAAGGAAGAACAATAAATTATTTCACTCTAAGTACATTTACCTTTATTTAAAAGATTATTATTAGCGATTCAAATAATAGACCTAGGTAAAATGCTTGTAAATGAATTTTAACCTATATTGTACCAAGGATTTGAGTTTGAAAATAGGAATATTCTCTCTTTATTTAGGCTAATTTAACCTGAGTCGACTTCAATTTAGGATTAGAAACTTAGCTCCTGTTGGCTAAATGGTTTCTCTATTTAGCACTTTTAATATGTTTTAAATGGACAAAAAACCAAATTTGAAATTTGTCTTAATGTCTTAAGAAAGGCAGTCCGAGGATTGGACCGGATTGCCTCCTATCTCGTCGCTTACTTCACTAAAAATCTGACTGACAAATTGTGGCATTTATTCCGAACGCTTGTCTTATTACCCATAATAATTTTAGACTCGTTTCTACTTCCTTTTACCTATATATGCAATATATAGTGAGAAAGTATTGCGATCGCAAAAAAATCGATGTCAAGATTTTTTATTTATTTTGCAAATATTATAAATAAAATCGGGATATTATTATTTTAATTTTATTTATAGGTAAGTATATACAGTTATGGTCAAAAAAATAAATACACAATATATAAACTTATTTTAAAATATTTATTTAATATAATAAAATTTTAAGTAAATTTGCAAAAACACCCTCTGAAATGGCTGGACAAAAAAATAAATACGTAAATATTAATTCCAAAAAATGATATGTACTAGTGAAAATTTTTATTTTGCATAATTACAACATTATTAATTAAGATTGTAATAATCACTTGGATGACCTTTGCCTAACACTTCAACATTACATCGTTTGGACTGTGAGGGAATCAATCACATGTAACATTCTTATACTGAAGTACTCATACTTTCAAATCAAATAAAAATTTTGTCAATATTTAAAATAATTTTCTCTGAGAAAGCCATTTATTACAATATTAAAACATAAACACAAAGTAGATGAAGAAAAATATTATTGATTAAACTGAATGATAGCTTTGCCGGAACTTTATTTTTATTCCTTTTATCCCAATTAATGTAATGTATTGTGTGTATTTTTGAATATTCACATAAATAATAATAATAATAAAATTAATAAATATTCTAAATATAAATATATATATTTTTTAATACTTCATTAAATTACAGTGATATTGCATATAAATTTAAAAATTAAAATACAACCATATTGAAGGTACAGTGAAAAATTTCCTGTTTTTGGGAAGTGTATTTATTTTTTGTCCAAGACAAATATATATATTTTTATACATATTCAAATATTTAAATTGTAGCGTATATTATTGTTATAATATATTTGAAATATGGAAGCAAAGTAAAAAAAAATTTGGAAAAGTGAAACAAATATTTGCCTTGAATCCCTTTTAATCTTAATGCACATGTCTCAGACTATTTGTACGTGCTCTTAGTCGCGGCTTAAAATTGCAGTTAGAAATGAAGGCAAATACAATTGAAAAACTTGTCCGAACAGCTGATTGGACAGTATGCGGATCGTCAGTCCCAACAGTTTTTGCTTTCTCTTATTTAAGTAAAACATAGTATAGTGAAAGTAGTGTGATCGCAAAAAAATCTGTCTATATTCATTATGTCTTTCATTGCTAAACAATAATTTGTCTATAAAAATGTTTCAATATTTGAATTCAAATGTAAATTAGATTTTCAGCAAGTTCACTTATATAATAAAAAAACAAAAACAATACTCTCTCTTTCTGCTCGTGCAGTATGTTTGTCTTTATTCTGACAACCCAGGTTGTGACTAATTCTAAAAATGTGGTGTGACTAAGCGCACACCATATAACTTTCTCTTAACCACTGTTACACCACTGTGTTGAGATAATTTTTACTTTCTCTTACCTTTATATGTAATATATAGTTTAAAAAAAGTTTTGGGATAGCAAAAATAAAAAATCGATTGAGATTTCTTAAATTTCATAAACTTCAGTAAATACACGTTTTGAGGTTCACTGAGTCTAAAAATAAACGGCTTCGCAAAATGGTCTATTCTATGTTTGAACAAGATATCCCAAAAATTAAAAGCTGTTGGAGGTTGAAATTTTACATTTAAACTAGGTTTCCCACGTCGTTTGAGAATGTTGAGTGATGTGCGGCCGTCATACCAAATTTTTAATGGGCATGCCTCTGTTCGAACAAGCCCTTCAGTTTATGTTTGTTTTTTTAAATGATTTAAATTTTTTTAATCACTAGAAATGTTCGTTTTGTTAGGTTGGGGAAAGAGGGCCGTCTACTGGCAGTAATTAGAAAATATCTCACTGTAACCTTGCATATAATTAATTACTCAGAGAAAAACACAGTATTATGGCTTAAAAAATTAAGTTCTTGCTTCTATTCTGTAAGAGAGGCCACGCAAAAATATTATTATTAGATATTTGAAATATTAAAGGGATGTTTTTATAAAAATGCGACGTCTGGTTCAATATTAGGATTCTGAATTTGTTTTTTGCATGCCATGGTACAACTTGACTATTGCATTTCCAACATTATACCAGAGACATTAATTCCGAAAATTTCTTTGGATTCTCGAGAAGTCAAGTTATCTTATAAAATGTGTGCGAAATTATGATTTTGATTGGACATAATTGCTCTATTCCAGACTCGAACACGGGACCTATTTTGGCGGAGGATATGCTACCCTTACATTAAAGTACACTGAGCCAGTGAAATTTTCATCTCGTGGTCGCCAATATATAAAATAGAAAATGAGATTTCTCTCTTAAGGCAATTAATTCCTTTTGAATCGCCATATAGTAAGCCGATTGGAATTAATCACAATGATAGACGCAAGCTAGAGGCACTAGAACCGGTTCAAAAGCCAGGGGGATTATTAAATAAATGATTAAAATATCCTCTGCGAAATAGGATGGTCCTTGGTTCAAGTGTAGGAGGAACCAAATAAGTTTAGTCAAAACAATTATCTTGCAAAAACCTTATCTTAAATGATATATTTGCTTATAGTCTTATGAGGTATTGTTTTTAAAGTAGTATTTTTATCAAATATATCTATCTCATCTTATAAAATTTTTCAAATTTAAAGTTAAAAATTAGCAAAAGATGTGTGGTCATAAAAAAACAATGTCATTGAAAGATAATCCCCAAGACTCGGTGTCAACAGAGCGTGAATGGAAGAGTATTGGTGTGGGTTCTAAACATTGAAAAATGTGGCAACTCTGGTAATTATGCAATGGATATAGAGACTAGGCGGTCCGTAAGAGGCGTTGGTGTCGCACCCCTCCCTTTCTCGATAGGAGAATGTCTTGTCTCTCAATAGTCACAGTACCTCACTGACTGGACTTGACATTTGCGTTCAGTTGCTTCGTGTTGCATGCTCAATTCCCATCATCATGGTTGTGCACATTGACAGGTAAACTAAATCATAACACGTAGTTTTTTCATTCTCTCTACATTTTTTGTCACGTTTTTTTTATATTAATTCACATTATGCCACCTATTTAATTATAAATGTCAAATAATTTTTTTAAAATAATTATTGTGGTTTTTTTCCTTCTATCATAAAATGTTTTCCGCATATTATCATATATGAATTTCATTGCATTTGGCCCTAGGCAAAAATTTCAGATTCATTAATTCAATGCTCTCGTATTTTTATTATGAAAAAAGTTTTTTTGCACGCTTTATCCCATTTCAATAAAAATAATTTTAATTATTTTTCCTTAAATTCTTATTTAATCGGAATAAAAAGCTACTTTCTAAATTTTCATTAAAGTACATTTACAGTGACATAACAAGAAATGGCTCACTTTCAAATAAGCCGCCTAAATTGTTCCGATCCTTATTCAATCCTCTTTGTTTTTGTTCCTTGTCCAATTCCTTTTTTCATTCTTAATTTTCAGTCTTTATCCGTTCTTTTTCCAGACGCATTAAATCTATTTGAATAAAATATAATTTAAAACTATTAAATTTTGCATGTCCCTTATGCCCAATATCTTCTAGATTCATCTCCTATGAAGGATATCAATAATAAATATTTTAATAAATGTTTTTACTTTCGCAATTACATAAAAACTAAGTTTAGTGATCAACAATGTGTCTCCAATATTTTGAAAGATCTTCACGTTTTAGGTTCCCAGGACGGTGTGATTATAAGATTATATCTCTTGAATCTCTTTCTAAACCAAAATTGATGAAACTTTGCATAATTATTGTATTAGGAGATGAATTAAATATAATAAGATTTGAACCTGATCCAGGCGAAGTAGGAAAATCTGGATAAATTTTTTGAAAATTTATGGAAATATGATGATGATGGCGAAAATGTTTGAAGCTTGGCCGTAAACTATTTAACCTGAAAATTTAATTTTAAATTTAATAAATATATAATTGTATGAGGTCTCATTATTTTTATTAATCTATAATTATTTTTCAAGTAAATATAGAATTAAAGATATCTTTTAAACCAAGGCCAGATGTGGGGGGGGGGGGGCAGCTTAGTGTTAGTAAGAAGTGTTGTTATAATTATATAGTATATTTATCAATATTTATCCTCCGAAATTATTTATTTTCGAGAAAATCAAAGATAAATATTTTTATCTGTAATTATTAAATAGGAATACAGAAAAATCCGTTTTTCCTTATCTTTGCTATTTTTCCTTAAATTAAAATATTTGCTGTTTCAAGTTTCATATCATTTTTATAAGATAAAAAAATGTTACTAGCATATATATACATTTTATGGCAAAAAAATTGTTAAAAATTTTTTTGGCAAGATTAATTGGAAATGTTTTTTCTTCATTGGATTCCTAAAATTTTAATTATACTTTCTCCTAATTCGATGGTTCTTAACCTGGTTGTGGTACTGGGGAGACGCATGTATACAAAATGGGTGCCGTGACTGTAAGAAAATATTTATTTACGATCTATACGTAATTTAATTATTGTACCTTCACAATTAAGATTTTCAAAAAAATTTTAAGACTAATGGTATTATTGGTAAGAAATAGGCCTAGAAGAGATGACATGTTCATTATTCATATTAGAACGCCATCATTAAAAAAAAAAAAAAAGGTCAAGAAATATATCCCTAAACAAATATACAATTTTATTTCTATTTCTCTACGTAAGCCTATTAAAATAAATTGTCTTTATTCATTCATTCATTTCATTTATTTATTTTCTTCCAGAAGACCTTATTTCTTTAGGAAAAATATTAAATAACCTTTTTTTTTTTCTAATTTTGGTAATGTATTATTTTAAAAACTACTCTTTTACGAGGTGGTACAATTACGTTGGGGTATAATTTATTTATTATTATTGAAAACACTTTTGATTCATTTGGTGGTAAAAATGAAAGCTAAAAGTTTTACAATTTTAATATTGGGTAGTCAAAAAAGTCTTTTCGTATTTTGTCCAAAGATGTCGTTGGAGTCGTATATCTCCAGTGCTACCAATCACATTGTGTCATACCATATAGTGTTGGAAAGGTGAAATTTCAAGCTTCAT
>JAAAKE020086468.1:0-21988 GCA_010014785.2 Anisolabis maritima | reverse complement strand
CAACAATCTAGAAATTTGATAACCCTAATGTATTAGGAAAGTAAATTTTCCCTCAAGGGAATAATAAGCAGACTTTTATAAATAAATAATAAATATAAATCACACTCTATTATTAAAAAAAAGTAAAAATACATACGCAAAGAAGAAAAGTCAACCTCTTGAGGCATTGTGTCCTGCAAAAAAAAGGAGAGCAAAATGAATTAGTCAAGAATGTCTGGATAGGCTTTTATATAAAGCTTGTTTAAGATAAATAAGATAAGATAATTAACCTATTTGATGAAATATTGAACTATTCCTTTATTTATGTTGGAAGAGCCTATTGTCAGTCTTTTAAATATTCAGTTATCTATAAAATTAAATTTGTTCCGTATTATTTGCTTTTGATACATTCTGAGTATTTGTTTAAAAACACAGAGGAAATTCATTTTAAATGTTTAAATACTCAACAAGTGTCAAGAAGTCAGAATATATCGATTGGAATTTACTTGATGATTTTGATGATCAGCTTAGAAACATTTTGAAATAAATCTTATGTTACAATAAAATACTTTTTTAACAACTTCTATAAATAGTGGGAAAGGGGTGAAATTTGATCCATTTCCTTCATTTCTTTATTAATTTTCTAGAAGTCAGAATCTGGCTGTCAAAAACTGAACTAGTTCAAAATAAGAACTAAATCGTTCTAAAAAAAAAAAAGTAAAAAAGTTCTAAAATAGTTGAGATTTAAAATAATTTTTACTCTTAAATGATCATAGGGTTATTACATTATATATTCAAATATTGTTGAACAAAATTTTATTAAATTAATTTCATTGTCAAGGAATAGTTCATTTGACTTTCACTTCGTCTAAAAGAAACTAGGATAATTTCCAACGCTTTTTTTTCTTTTTTTAATAAAGAAAAATCTTTTTAGCTAATTTCTTGAGACTAATTAATAAATAAAAAAAAGATCTATAAATTCCGAAGCAACATTCATATTATATGAAAGAATGTCAAAAATGCCTGGAGAAATTTGAACGAAGAACGAACGACTGATTGAATATTTTATCTTTTTTATTTTTTAAAATCTTTTTCGGCATCAGAGGCCATTTAGCTCTGTCCATATTTATTTATATTAATTGAAGCCAATATAATATAAATAAATTTTTGTCGCTCAGGCCGGAAAACGAACCACTGACCTTTGTTACATGAGGCGAGACCTCAATCTTATTTATTAATATTGATTTTATTCATTTCCACTAATCCGGGAGAAGAGAGGATAGCCACCAAGATGGTTCAAATTAAGCATAGTCTAGCGACGCTGAACCTCGGATAGGTAGCCCCGAGAAACAAGAGCCTTAACCACCGAGTCATCAGTATTTTCAATAATTAATAAATTAATGTACATATGTAAATCAAAGTACAAATGGTAGAAAAAGTAGAAACCAAAGACTATAAACAAATAACAAAATTTTACTGAGGACATGTCTTCTAGTATGTGGTTATCATATTCGAGTTACCGAAGGTAAGAAATATTTTTTCCAGTTTATTCCCTCTCTCCTCTTCCAAGGGTCTATAATGCTCTCTCTAAATTTTTATGACCAACAGGGATGTATCTAGGTAACGGGGCCGTTTGCACTCGAGCCCACCTTCCAAAAAAAAAAACATTTTTATTGCAAATAGATATCAATTTTCCGCACAAAATTCAAAGTGGTCTACTTGCGTTTTACATTGCAATGCGCATATGAGGAAGGAATAGAAATAATTAAAAATGTATAGAAATGTAGGCATTACAAAGATACAGAGAAGAGACATAAGTGAAGATAACAAAGTAAGGATAAAAAGAAAGGAAGAATACGTAAACTTTTGCCTTGTTTTGTTGGTTCTGAGTCAAACTTTCTCTTCCAGCTGAAGATCGAGGGATATAAAAACCAGGATTTCCTTTTAGGTTTCAATAGTCTGATCCAAAGGCAAGCACTATATTTAGGACAGTATCGGCTGTAAGATCTAGCTTATGCAGATGAAGGTGCCTATCAGTCTTAAAGGCCTGTAAGGTAGTATACGGGAGTCTCTCAGAGATACACTAGGAGCCCCCTCTTAAATAGTAAAGGTTATATCATTTAAACAATCCCATGAGAAAAATTGACTTGGACTCTTTCTCAAGATTTTAGAATAGATCTCCTCCCATGAAAAATTTTTATGGGTACGTACCTGGTCTACAAAATTTAATTTGGTATCTAAATGATTTAAATTTTAAATTGTAATAATTAAAAAAAAATAGGTGTGTCAACCCAATGTCTAGAAAAGAGAGTCTGCCCTAGCTCGAGAAATAATAGATTAAACTTAAATCTATAGAGAAATTTGCTTACATTAGCTTAAGTTTAAGATGGGAGGATATAGAGAACATTTCGCAATTCTCCAATAGTTTTTGTCGGAAATTTTTTGGATAGGAAAATTTTGAAATAAAAAAAAATAAAAGTTGTAAATGTGCAAAATAATATTATTCAGTGAGTGATTATTGAGTAATATTATTCCATGTGCCCAAAACAATAAATTTATTAAATCATTGAATATATTTTAACTTTACATTGTAAAATGTAAAATATTCTTTTTATTCAAATAAACTGAATTTGTTGTCGATTTTTCCAATTACATAGCATTCATAAATTAATAAAATACAAAAAGAATTTTTTCTAATATAGAAAAAATCTAATTAATATTTAAACTTTTTCTAATATAAATATTTATATTAGAAAAAATATATTAAAAAAACTGCTTATTATGTATTATATAATAATATGAAAGGAGCGTTTTATCAAGTATTTTTGATTCTTTTTAAATAAATAGATGTTAGTTATATTAATTGTAATATAATACAATTTTATTAAAAATAAACTGTTAACAATAAAAGAAAATTAAATGATTTATAAAATTTTCTATTATTTTATTACTTTTTTTTTATAAAAATAAAAGTTTAAGAATCATTATTTTAAAATTTAATTAAAAAAATTATTATAAAGGATTTTACAAAAAAAAAAAAAGAAATAGTGGACAAAAGTTTTTTTGCGTCATACATTCAATTATTTTTTATACAATATATAATATAATAAAAAGTTGTTAACAATTTTTAAATTTTTATAGATTTAATTATGTGGTAATGAAATATTCACATGACAATTAAAATCAAAAGTTGGTTTGTGAATATTGCAATTTTAAATATAATATTTTAAATATATTTATTAAATTAAATCTATAAAAACAAACAATAGATAAAATTTAAATTAAGATAAAATCTAGTATCTATTGTTATTAAAATCAAAGCATTTCTACCCTTAGAATGACTAAATAAATTTTATCTTCTCAGTATAGATTAATGATAAAATAGCAGAACCTACAAATAACATTAATACGATTTCTTATATTCATACAATTTATTAATAAAAAAATAGCTATTTTTAGGCAATGTTATTTTATCACTAACGTATTTAGAGAAGTTACACTTTATATTATTAGGGCAAAGCCCTTGGTCCATTCTACAATTTTAATTATCTTGGGAGATCAAATACAGATTAAATCATGTGGAATTATTATCTTGAAAATAATATTAAAAGAGGTGATTAATGTCAATCACAAATATATACACAAATGCTTTTCCCTTTCAAAGAAAGTGAATAATTTACGATGATAATTATTATTAATTAATAGAATCAAGGAGCTGAATTGTAGTCTTTGCTGCTTCATCATCCTCCGTTTCCTCTATTTGGCCATCATCTTCTTCTATATCATCTTCATGCATTAAATCATCTTCGTCTTCTGCTTCTTCCTCCTAAAAAAAAATGATTATGATAAATTAAACTGGCAGCGAAATACTTTAAAAAAGTATCCTCTTTAAGGACCCTATACACAGCTTCTGTCAAATTCTCAAAACGTCCTATTCTGGCAAAACTTCATATTTTTGATTCTAATAATAATAATGAGTATCAGGCAGATGTTTATTTAAAAGTTTTAATTCTAAGAAATATCCGATAATTATCAATTTGAGTTAGAAGAGAAAATTTCTCTTATTTCCAAAAAGTAAATTTGAAAAGCAGTCCGCATTTTTTCTAAAGTTTAGGAATAAAAAAGAACATTTAATAAATATATATTGCCATGTAATAAAAATTTTTGTAAAATAGTTTACTCTAGTTTTTATATAAATATTTTAATCAATAAGGTAATATGACTTTACTAATTGGCAATAATCAATCGTTAGGGTTTATCATTTAGCCTAATAAAAATCAAATTAAGTTTATTTCATAATAAGAGAAAAAATAAAAAATTTTACTTACATCAAAACCGAAACATGTTTCCATATCTTTATCTGTTTGGATTTGTTTTCGTAAAGCTAGAGCAATTGAATCTTTATGATGATTTAATGTGCGTTTATTTGGCAATATTTCTTCATCACTCGAATTAACTGAAAGCAAATATAAAAATTAAAATTAAATTATTTTCAAATTCAATATGTACATATATTTGAATTCTTCAATTGATACTTCTTTTAGACTTAATATTAATTAATAAATCTTATTATTCTAGCTTTGTCCTTACATGTAAAGAAAACTCAAAGTAACAAGCTTGATTAAAGCAGAGACATAATCAAATTAAAATTGTATTAAGATAGCACTTAGATAAGTGAGTGTTGCCGAGATGATAAATTCTATTCAATTCACCACAATATTTTCGGCCTGAGTAAGAAAAAAACGGGATCGTAAGTTCCCAAATCATCAATTTTATCGACCTTATATTTTGAGGGCACTTTACGGGAAAACGCGTTTTGAGGTCCCCTGATTCTAAAAAAATTGGATACCTCAAAATGGTGTGTGTGTGTGAACAAGATTTCTCAAAAACTTACGAGGCTGAAATTTTATATTTAAGCTAAGTCGTTCGAAGCTTATGAATATCCAACGGGTACTAGTTCTAATATACATAGCAAGTGACTTGCTATCGAATCATTTCATTGTGTGGATGTCCCTCACCTCTCCAAGAATCTTTTATATACCTAACGGACGCAGGTCCACTAAAATTATCACATTCTGGCACTGAGGATGGTCACTGGGGGAAATATTTGCTGAATAAAGTAAGTGTATAGTGGCCTGAGAAAAGCGGCTTGTTTTCTTTTTTCCGAACCCTTACAAAATTGTAAATTGTAAATATTGACAATATATGATGTAGGACCTTCAATTTAAGAATTTTTTTTTCTTTATTTAGTCATTTTTTTGCTGCTCAAGCCACTATGACTATATATTATACAACTATATGGAAAGAAAAATCAGTATAGATGTCTTCCGGCGGGCATTCAACAGCCTTGTTCCTCGAGACCATCATCCGAGGTTCAGCGCTGCTTGACCTTGCTTGTCAACAGAGGTCTTGGTTGCTATAGGTCTTTTCTCAGGCCAGAACTGCCGGCAGAATTTAAGAACCCCATAGAAAAGAGGTCAACTCGCTGCCATGGTAACAAAATATAAATATTTTTAAATCTTGCTTGATATAAACAAAAAGAAGGGCTGAATGGTTTAGCCACAGTCGAAAATAAGGGAAAAAAAAAAGATTTGTCAATTTAATTTTTTACTCCTCCCCTCCCCCGTGGCCGTGAATTTAAAGTTATTGACATTATTAATAGTGATATCACTAAAAGCCAAAGAGTGTGAGTTCAATCCCAGGCAGTCCGATGAAAATGTATTTTAAATCAAATGGATGCCAATTGATGCAAATAAATATGCCTAGATAATTCATATCGTTAATGAATATATTATTTATCATTTAAAAGTCTACATGGTCTCAGATGCCGAAAAAACCTAAAAAAAAAAAAAAAAAAATTTTTTTTTCATTAGAAATATTTTTTCTTATTATTATTATTATTATTTGGAATAAATAAATTGGTGGTACCACTTTACTTCTCGGGATCTGATCTACCACAAAGAAAACATATACACAAAAAATATGGTGTATCAGCACATCACATTATATTCTTGTGCCTAATCAGGTAAGAGAAAGTTGTGTGATGTGCTTTTTGTCAAATCAGATTTTTTTTAGACCTAAAACTTGTATTTCCGATGACATCTCAATTTTTTTGCGATCGCAATATTTTTCCTATATATATATATATATACTCTAGGAAAAATATATATATATATATATAGGGTTATGTTAAATTTCAACATTCACACGCTAAAAAGATTATCATAAATTAAGAACATTGTCGTCCCTATATCTCTTCTTCAAATTTCAAAGCGGACCCAACTTTGGGCATAAATACAAATTGGACTGATGATAAACTAATAAATCTAGTTCGAAACGTCTCAAATTTGAGTTTTTATTATTTAACAAAAGCTGAATTATTGCTGAACCTGCCCAATAAAATTACAAAACAACATCAATCTGCTTCTTTCCCTATTTTTTTTTTTTTTTTTTTAATATTTCTTTTAAATATCTTTTGTTCTTTACGAAAATATAAAAGTATAGTTTCCAATATGAACTGATATATAACCACAATATATCTGTCTCTTCAAAAAAATATATATTTAATCTTAGAAATAAATAAAATTTCTCATTTTAATCAATTTTTGTTACGGTTTCCTTTACAGAAAATATAATCTCTTGAAGTGAAGGAAAACAGAATTTGTAAATTATTTTTTGAATCTGTGTCATAAGATTTTTCCGAAAACTCTTAAATGCTTGATTAGTTTTGTTTTTAAAGATCTATATTTAAAAAAAATAATTAAATGATTTCGACTTTCATAAACCGAAAAAGTTGTATTTCCCAATTCAAAAAATATGAAGCATTTTGCTTTAGTTTTCTGTTCTAAATTTCTCCTCAACCCATCCATAATAGTTGAGATATTGAGAAATTTGCCAGATTCGTCTCGTCTCTCTAAACAATTATATATTTTTTGTTAAAAATGATAAATTACATAGAAAAATTATTATACTTCTAATCTTTATGATTATCTGTCAAACTACAACTTCATTCTAACCCAGAGCAGATCATGTGCAGTTGTTAATCACCTTAGCAATTAAACAAGTACGCATGTTTTTTGTTTGGGGTATATTTAGAGGAACGAATCGGAAACACCATAAATAATTATTCCATGATGTTTGTGATTGTCTTTTATTATGAAGTTTGAAAGACAATAAGACGCAATGCGAAATTTATTTACTTTAAATAATGCCTGACGTCTGTTCGGCTCTTAATCCAGGATATAGAATTGAAATAAGCCCACGAGTAAGCAATGAAATCCTCTATTTTTATCTCTGACTACACCATCAATACTGTTTAAAATTAAATGGTCAAACCTCGACTAAATTTTTTTTCTTAATTCATTTTTTTTTAATTTTATAATTTGGAGTATTTTATTTTTTCTTATTTTTCTCTCTAAAAGAAAAAAATAAACAATAATTCTAATGGCACAGTTGGCACTATTGTGTTACTAACTTTTTATCAGCTAGGAGCTTGTATGCCTTTGCATGTATTTTCTTTTCGGTTTACACGTACGAATTCGTTGCCCATATAGAAGGGATTTTGGTGTTTCATCATGTTCCTTTCTGCACCTTTACGATTGACCTGGACTACGATTCTCTTTGGACTTCTCTTCTTATACCTTTTTATTTAACCTTTTCTTTTTAAAGACAAATAAAGTTTATTTTTATTTTTAATCGATTTTGGATTTTTTATATTTTTTCTCACTGCGTTCAGTTTGAAGGTCATACCTTATCAAGAGTAGATACCTTTCTTTGTTCTTCCTAAAGTATTAAATTATTAATTAAATTTATTTATTTTAGAAAAACCAGCTTCCAGCTTGAAGCCAACTCCAGTCGCCACTACTTAGTATCTATCTACTATCTCACAGTAGCAGTTCTTTCGGATCAGCGCTGGCAGCTCCTCAGATGATCTAGGTGAGACCCGGCATTTGAATTTTTTAGTTTAAATTTCAACAAAATCTAAGCTTGTTTGTGGTCCTCTAAGGTCCTTGGGGCTTATATGTCAATCAGCACTATTATAATCAATTTGTCAATTCGATTTTTTTTACCTATTAGAAATAATTCTTAAAACTATATTTTAATAAATATCCAAAAATAAATCAATAAAGTTAAGTTTCATTTGATTAAAAATACATAAATAAAGATAATTTAATTTTTACTTTTCTTAAGGTGTGATGATGAAATAACAGTTTCTTCATCACTATCAACCATCACAGTATCTTCTAATGGCCCTTCGCCTGATACAACTGCAACGGCTTGTTCTCCACCTTCACCATCCTATAAAATTAAATATAGATTAAAAAGAAATATATTTAATAATATTTAACTACTAATCTTTTACTTACTTGAAGCTGAATTACTTCTAAAACAACATATTGCTGACCATCTTGTCCCTCAACAGCCATCATTTCGCCATCGGGATCTTCATCTTCGCCACTGGCCATGACTTCTACTTGTTGTCCATCAATAATCTATATAGATAAATCCAAGAAGAAAAATTTAATTTCAAAAGGAAATATAAAATTTCGATACCAATCTCTCAATCTTATTAAAGTATGGCAATCAAATTTTTTTCACCCGGCACACATATAATTTATTATTTTTATAAACATAAATCGTAAATACTATACCCAGAGCTACTCATAAAGATGAAGAAACTGGATTTGAGTCAAGGTAGAAGATAAAAATTAAGGAAGAAAAATGCTGAAAGACTCAAATAAAAATAAAAATACTTTATCATTATTACTTTTTCTTTTTTGATTTATTTGCAAAAACTAAGTTAATTAAAAAAAAAAAAAAAAAAACTTCTTCAAAGATTATTAATAATAATAATATTAATCCGCACTTTTATTTGAAAAGTTTTCTTTAAAATTATTCATGTATAAAAATATTCAAGAAAAATCACAAAATGCAATCCATATTTTTAATGACCTTCGGTTTGATGATATGAACGAAAAATTGATATAATGATGTACATAATTAATTAGTCCTCGCCAATCAAAAACTCACAATCTCAAATTTGTAATGTCCACTTTCTCTATGGGTCGGTAGATATTAAAATATTTAAACTATGTCTGAGAGCTGAGAAAGTATTTTGGGCGGTCGTGGTTTAATATGATGAGAGAAGTTTAGAATATTTTAACTTCCTTTGATCTTCCCCGAATATTTTCTTTTTGCCAGTCCTTTTATTTCACACTTCAGGGTAATTAGCTAATTAAATAACTTACCTGAATCTTCTTTTGCCGACCTAATTTAAGAGCCAGGGCATTCTCATGTGCACTAGAATCTGGATCATGGACGGCCATATGTCTTATTAAGTTCCCTTTATGTCGGAAAGCTCGATGACATTCAGGACATTCATGAGTTTTTTCTCTTGGAGGGGGAGGAACATAATTTGGATTATGGTAAAGATTCTGATGCCTTCGTAGAAGTTGTTTCTGCCGGAATGACTAAAAAACAGTTTTTTTTTTATAAAATTTAAATATTGAATGAAAACGAAAAGATGCCGGTTGCTAATATAAGAGTGATTGTCAAACTTTTTTAAGCTTGTACCTAGAGATGGACAAAATCATTCCTTTAATTAAACAATCTGGCGTTCATTAAAGACATTCATTTTTACTCATTTCGTCCTATTTTTGGTTTTTTCCAAAAGATATATAAATTTTACTACGCTATTTTTCGATGGACATTTTTTATCACTGTTTATACTTATTCTTTTCAAACAGTATAGCCAATTGTCCATCTGTCAAAATAAAAAAGGTCATCAAGGAACGGAAATTTGAAAAATTTAGTATAACCATATTTAAATAAGATATATTGACTTAATAGTCTTGGGGCATTGTTTTGAATACCACCACTTTTTTTGAAAACAAACCCTATCATTTATATTTAAATAATGCTATATAATCTGGTTAATCAATTTGAAAAAGTTGGTGGTAACACTTCTTTGGAACCTTATATTATTAATCTAAAATCTCATTCTTTTGAAGTAGTTCAGTTCTTGTGTCTTCATTTATGGTTATAATTTCGCAGAGTACAATGAAGACAGGATCAAATTCTACCCGCGAATGATGTCCACTGTTTAGGTTAAGCTTTTTCTTTAACCAAGCCTATATCAAATTACGTTTTTTCGTCTATCATTTTCTCATGCTCTAAATTTTAAACTATATATAATTTTTATATTTATTTACCTGATCACATTGATCACATTGATATGGTTTTTGGTCAGTATGAATAAGCATATGAGACTCTAAATGACGTTGTGAAATAGAAGCATACGGACAAAGATCACATTTGAAACATTTTTCTCCTTCATGGGTTTTATTATGAATCTGGAAAAAATATCATTTAAAAATATTTTCAGTAATAAAAAGCAATAATAAAAACAAAAATGGAACATTTTCGTTACATTGACAAGAATCTAAAACTCAGCCTAACGTTTTAGAAATATTAATTCATTAATAATAAATATAGCTATTTAATTTAGTTTGGCCTATTAAATGAATAATATTATAATTTATTAAAGGAAGTACAATGAAATAAATAAATGTTAAATAGTATATATATTATATGTTATATTTAGATATGTTTTTTTTTTTTTTTTTTTTTTTTTGCTGTAATTCGTTATAGAAGAGAAAAAGAAAAAATATAAATACAAAATATGTATTTTGTCAAAGGCAAGATTGGAATTAATAAATAAATAAAATATAATTTATTAACTTAATTCTTCAGAAAAAAAATAGGCTGTTCGATCTTCTTAGTCTCTGACGGAGTATTCTACTATAAAAACTACCGCTGAGGTATAAGATGTAATTAGGTCTCTTATACCTGTCAAGTGCAGTAGCAGCCTATTTTTTTTTTTTTTTTTTTTGAGAATTTAGTGAATTAAGAGAGCTTTGAACTAAAGGTATATATAATGATCAATATAGACTAAACAAAATAATACTATAAAGGTTTAGTTTTAAAGATATGAAATAGAAATAGTTAATAATATAAATTAAAAAAATTACCTTATAAGTATAACGATCAGGAAAAGATTTCCCACATCTCTTACATTTGAGAGGTTTATCAGAAGTATGGAGTTTTTGAACATGAATACGTAAATCTGTCTTTCTACCGCAAGTAGTAGGGCAGAGTTCACATTGGAATACTGGCTTATCCCCAGCTAAAATAATAAAAAGATATTTGTTAATCTTTGTAATAAAAGTTTAGTGGAACTGTTGAACAGAGGCAGACAGACAATGAAAAGAAAAATTATATTTATTTTCAGTGATCTCGGCTCACTCTATAAAATATCAGTAAATAATATTGCGAAGGAATTGGTAAAAAACCAATCATACTTGATTATTTTATTTTATTTCTAAATCGCTCCAAATTTCAAAGTTGGTCTTTGGCCTTTTACCCAAAGACCCACCAAATTTCATTGGTCACAAGGGTCATATAGCAAAAAAGGGTGCGCAATATAATAAAAAGATGCACAAATATCTACAAGTAAATTTATCTTTTCCAAGGTCAGGATATGCAACGTCAATTAATTAATATGAAATTTAATGTTTCTTCGTGGGTTCCCTAAACCTTCTTTTTGGTCATGGCTTTTCACCTTGTAGATAAAGGACAAGAAATCGGGAGAGGGTTCAGTGGTCCAAAGCAATGATATTTGCCTAATGTACTCATGGTTTAAACCCGAGTTGTAATCAGTAGAGACAAACAAAGATTTATTTAGTTTCTATCCTATTTTATAGATGCATTGCGGATAAGGAGATGATGTTTGTAGATGTATACAAAATCACAAGAATTGTTCGAAGACCGATAAATATCGTGCATTCTATTAAGCAATACTCTTTGTAAGATACCTGGATGTTGGATTGGTGCAGCTGCTAAGCTTATTCTTTGTACAAGATCTACAAATGCACTATGATTCATCTATAAAAGATCTGCATGTGCATAGACAGAGCAAGACTAAAGGAATCTTTAGAGGTAAGAGATAGGGATGTCGCGTAAAATATTAAGCAAATATCATACTAGGCAATTTAACATACTGTATATGTAAAGATATAAAAATAAATGGGCCGCAAAATTTTAATTTGAGCTTATATTTCTAGATTTCTCCATATTTTTATTCAATGATAAGCCGTGATACTGTGAGATTGAAAGATTACAATCAATTTGATATTGTGAAACGAGTTAATAAATTTTATAGTTAAATTTATAGTAAGATATTTTCAATCTTCGCATTTTATTTCAACAGGATTAGTTCAAGTCATAGAAAACAAAATAATTCCAGACACCTTTTAAAAAATTCTAATTCTGACCTTTCCTAAAGAATTGATTTCTAACATAAACTCTTTTGCTGGGTGGTTTCTTATATAATTAATTTATTAAACATATCCCTTTATACGAAACATTTCAGCAAAAACTCTTCGTCTTAGGATAGTACAAAAAAGTATGCTGAAACATTTCGAATAAAGTAGTTTGAAGTTTCCTTCCTGGTTTTGCTCCTAATTTTTATTTAAATAATAACATACTCTCTCTTTTAAAAAAACGTAAAGTTATTTTGATTTATTCGTTTTCCTTATCTTGAGTTTATAAGAACAATAAATACTTAGGAATTAAATAAAACTTGAACTTCTAATTGACCCAAAATATTTATTATTGTCGACAGTTTCGGGAACAATACGAAGCCCATCTTCAGGACCTTTAATAACAAGAACAAATAACAAACAATAATTTGTTGAAATTACCGATCTTCAAAACCTCTAATTACAAAACGTTGTTATTTGTTCTGGTAATTAAAGGTCCTGAAAATGGATGACCTATTTTCTATGTTTCAAAATTGGCAAATAATACATAAATAATAAATAATTTGTTATTAATAAAGGTCTTGAAGATCGATGAAATATAGTCCAAAGTGGACAAATGGTATTAAATTTTTTGGGCCAATCAGAAGTTCTTGTACTATTTAATCATTCAGAGGCCTTCTTCAATAATTTTTCTGTAAATAAATAATTATTTTAAAATTTACCTTGTTTTATAAAATAAATATGAGGAAGGTTTGGTGAAAAGCCTTCTTTCTTGTGGACTATTTCGTTTATTTATTGTTTCTCGTTTATTTATAAAATTTTACTTACCATTATGAATTAGTTTATGAGCTTTAAGACTGTTGGATTGAGTAAATCTTGCATAACAAATATCACATTCGTAGGGCTTTTCCCCTGTATGTATTCGTAAATGTCGTTTAAGTTTGAAGGTATCGGGACTTGCATAAGTACAGTGAGGGCACTAAAAATATATAAAAAAAAAAAAAAAAAAACGAATTAAAACTTAATAATATAAAAGCTTATAAATTTAAATTAAATGTAAATCATTAGACCCTTATTGGTGATTCAATTTCTAAAGCTGAACTCAAAGTGGGGGCGATATCTGAGAATTATAATAGGTTGACGAATGTTTGAAATAATTCGATTTTTACCTTTTGAAATTTATTTGCAAAATCACAAGTCCTTCACTCTGACCGAAGCCTAAAAGCCATCAAACTTATCCATAACGCTTGTGGGAAGTCCTAAACTGAATTTAGATAAAAAAAAAGATAAAACTGCAGTTTTGGATAAATGCTTTAAAGTTGAAAAAACTTTTGTTTTTTGTTCTTAAAATTATAAAAGAAAAATAAAAAAATTTTTTTAAATAAATATTAATAAATAAAAAGAATTTTTTTTATTATTTTTCTATTACAATGAAAGAACCATTTTAAGAATCAATTTAAGAACCAAAAACGAGTAAACTTCTCAAAAATTTTAAAATGAAACTGTTACCATTTCTTAGTAATAAATTTTTAATTTGTTAAATATTAAACATAGAATAATGTCTTTTTCTATTTCATAATAATACATAGTATTACTTTAATTCCAGTGGAATATAAATTTAATGAAAAATGTTGAGTTTTTTGCTATCTATTCAAAGATATGTAGTGCCTCTTTATTCTTTTATATTTTCCTACAGAAAGGAGAAAAATCCAAAACAATACCTTAAAATATTCTTTATGAGGGTTATTTTATGTAACCATTTGGAAATTTTATTTTTAAGATGAATTTATATTTTATTTTTAAGAGCGGTGAACTGCCTTAGAGCTCTCGGTCCTTAATGCTGCCTCTGGGTTCAAAATTATTCAAGTAGTTTAGGTGAAGTTGAATCTGATAGGGAATTTTCTTACTAAAAACTCGAGTTAGAAACAAAAATTTTTGTGAGTAGAAATTGAGTTTTGTTTGTTTTTTGAACTTCAAGAAGTACCTAAGTGTATCTAGTATACTAAAGTCTCTTTTATTATTTTTTTATAAATCAGATTCTTAAAATTCCTTTCTCTATAGAAAAAGTTTAGTGGGCAAACAAAAATAAAGATGAAAGAAAAATTTCTCTATCCAGGAGGCAGATTAATCTTAAGCTAAAATGTTTAGAGAAATGTTTTAAGAGAATAGTTCCTATGATTTCGGAGAGATATAGAAATAAAATTGAACTCTAACCAAAGTGGAATGCTCACCAAGGGCAGAAAACCAAATCGAAAGACATATCACTGAGTTTTTTCAATAGTTTTCTTCTCTCTTCGGCAATAGAGACAGGTCCAAAAGTTCAAAGTTTTCAAATTTTTAGCTGATTTTCATAAATGAATCATATTTGTTGACATATAAACTTCTTGTTCAGATGAATTTACACTGCTTTAGTCCAAAGATATTTATTATCATGCTCTTTGTCAGCATGATTGCCTCCTCTAGAGAAAGTATAAGCATTCAACTATGGTAAAGTTAAATGCCAGAGCCCTTCTAGCATACCAACTTAAACTACACTCATATATTATCATTTTTTTATTACTTGACTTACAGGATATTTTTTATTAAATAGGCTCTTAGGGAAGGAGAACCCATTAAATGACTGAAGAGAAGAATAAGAGTATAAGAATACCTGATAAGGGCGTTCGCCTGTATGTGAGCGCATATGGTTACGCATCTTACTTAATTCAACACTCGCATAGTCGCAGATTGAACATTTATGAGGTTTCTCATGTGTGTGCCGATAGCGTACATGTCGCACCAACTCGCCTAGAGTTGATTTCAAACTAATAAAGTAATTTTCTTAAGATAGCTCACCTGGTAGGGCCGTTCGCCTGTGTGGCACCGAATGTGACGCTTCAATTTACTCAATTCCACGCTTGCATATTCGCACTCAGAACATTTATGAGGTTTCTCGTGTGTATGTCTGTACCGAACATGTCTAACGAGTTCACCTGCGGAGCAGACCAAAACAATTGTTTTATCGATTGAAAAAATATAAAAAAAAAAAAGGTAGCGTTGCGCACAATCAGCATTGGCCACCAGCCTTCCTCACACTCTCTCAAATGAGCGCATTAGGCGCGCGTTAGCGCGATAGTGAGCTGCGTGCAAACATTAATCGTGTTTCACCGAAAATGTCAAAATATTACATTAAAATAAAAGCAAATTCTTGGAGAAAAATTTTTTATAATTTAAAGTATTTAATAAAAAAATTTTCAAAAAAAAAAAAAATACTTGAAAATTTTACGCGTTACTAATTCTCTTTTACATCTCGTTTGACTCAATTAATGATATATTCGGTACAACACACATGCAAAATGGAAATCATGCATTCTTTTGTCACATGGCCACACAAACGCAACGGTCCTAAATAAATATGAAAGTAATTTTGAGAAATTTAAATATTAATACATGAACAAAAGAGCATATTATTGGCTTATCACATGAGCCGTTCAGAGGTCAAAGTGGCCAAGTTTAAAAAATAAGTGATTTTTTTATTAATCTGTAAATTCGAAGAGATTCTCAGCAGGATTAAAATCAAATAATCAAAATATGTAATTTCTCTATTTCGGAGTGATAAAGTAATTTATAAAATTATTTTATTTAATTATTAAAAAATTAAAATTATCATAAGGTATTTGGACACTTAAGTTCGAAAAGTGGACTTAACCACTGTGAACCTGAACAGCACATATACTAAATAGTAAGATATGAAAATTTTTTACAAAGGGTTCGTTTTTATTCAAAAAAACGAAAAATCAAAATGAAATTAAATGTGATTTGAATTATTTTTAATATTTAAATGTTATTATAGCCTACCGAGTGACTCAATTTTTTTTTTTGAAAAAAAAAAAAAAAAAAGAGAATCACAGGAAAAATTTAACAAAAGGGTTGAGCTTCTTACAGCTCACTACTTATATGTTTATGTTTTATTTTTCTATCGTTGGAATAAACTAATATAGGGTTTTCTAATAGTATTGTAGTTAAGGGAAATTCATTAGTTTTTGTATAAAAAAATCATACTTTATGATTTTTATAGATGCATTGATAATATTAGGCATGAATCGTTCCTGGCACAAAAATATGTATTGTGTATTTTCAAATATTCATACTATCATGCATTAATCGTTTCTGTTCGGGTATGGGTTGGAAAGTATCCGTTCAGGAATATTCGTCTGATTCGCTACATGCCAGACACGGGAAAGATTGATGCAAGATAGCATAAATAATCATATAAATGTCGGGCTGGAAACGAATGAGGATGATGTCATAAAAGTATTAATTAATTTTAAAATACCACTTTCTCAATACGAAATTTTGCTGTTTTGTTTTTATCTAGGTCAAATAATATTCAATCACTCCACCCCGTGGTCGAGAGGTTAAAGATACTGACATTGCCAATATTGATAACCTTAAAAGCCAAGAGGTGTGGGTTCGGATCCCAGGCAGTCCCATGAAAATTTATTTAAATCAATTTGGATACTAATTGATGTAAATAAATATGCCTGGATCCTAAATATTATTTAAATCGTTTAATGTCTATATGGCCTCATATGCCGAAAAGGCCAAAAAAAAATCAATCACTCATTGAAGATGCATATGTAGGCTATACTTTTTGTACTAGATGATACGGTAGACTTTGGTAGGAAAAAATATAATTGTTTATTTTTTATTATAAAAATAAAAGTCCATATGTCATCGTCTTCATGTTTCGGTTTGTATTTTAGTTTTACTGATATAAAACAACATGAAGATAATGACAATGTGAAAGCAGTTTTTTATTTTTATAATTAAAAAGTAAAAAAGTTGTGTTTCCTACCAAAGGCTGCTGAATCCGATAAACCCCCTTATAGTTTATGATAATGATTTTTGAAAGATGACAAATGTAGAGTCTCCTCGAATTCAATCCCATCCCAAAATGGAAGATCCTGGATCAGGAAGCATTACCTAAGAATGGAAAATTAATCATATAACATTATCTTAAACGATATATTAGTTGGTGTTTCCCAATCCCATGGTTATGTTATTTGAAAACAACCAGCAATTTCCAATTAGCCAATAATCTCTTAATTAGAAGCAAAAATAGAAATGGCTGAGAAGATTTAAGGTATACTGCAACAATCAAACGTTACATGGATGTCTAGTATTTATTTTATAATAATTTTTATTATATCAATAATTATTTTAATTTCGCACATAGGATGGAACAGTCTTAAATATCTCTATCAAATTAAGCTGTTATTGAGAAGATGAGTTTATTATTATTAAAAAATTTAGAATATATATATATTTATGTAGGTAAATCTTATTTTATGATAAAAACTCACCTGAAGTTGTAAAAGCACTATCGCAAAATTTACATCTGTGAGGTTTTGTGCCTGTATGTGTATTTACATGATTTTGTAATGAAGCTAGTGTTTTAAAACCACGTTCACAAACACTGCATTTATGGGGTCGTTCTTCTGAATGAGATTTCATATGACGAGATAAAAGATATCTGAAAAAAATAATTTTTAATCAATTAAAATAAAAAATATATTTCATATAGAAGGATGGATCAGTCAAAAGATAAAATTAATTTATAAATTAGAGTTTAAGAAAAATTTTCTTCATTGACTTTATCGTTAAGGCAATCACCTGAATATTATATTGTTCATTAAAATTGAAATATAATACACATCTTGCATATGTATATGACCAACTTTATGCAATTAATAATGAAGATGTTTTTATATATATCAACTTATATCTGCAATATATATACATTTTTAGCATGGACTGAAAATGAGACAATAAATTCTCGAAAGGTTTCCTATTAAGAAATCAACAATCATATAAAGGCTTTTTATTCTTTTGGCTGATCCTCCCCTTATATACGAAATATTATTCTTTCCAGCCAACAATTGTAGCGTTTAAAAATTATGTTATTTTTAACAATATTCTCTCACCTCTTTGGACTGGTATAGTTACAATAATTACACATATGTGCTTGAGTTACTGTTTGTGATTTTTTTGGTATTATTTTGATAATTTTTGATTTATCATCTTCCTCTCCCGATTCCTAAAATAAATTTAAAAATAATATTAAATAAATTAAAAATAAATTTATATTAATTTTATTTAAGATATACATACCACTGCCATACTTCCTTCTTCTGCATCATCAAAATCATATACGGTAAGGTCTTGATCTTCGCCTTTATCATCTTTTTCGTCTGGTTGTTGAACTATAAGAACATAGCTGACTTCCCCTGAATTTGTATCTGAAGGCACAATTGTTACTGTTTGGTAGGCATCTGATGAATTAATTGCTCCTGCTTCTTCAGCAACTTCAGTAGATGAACCATCCTGACTTGTTTCTTGATGCTGCATAGCGACATATGTCGTATTTGCTTCAGTATTATTTTCTCCATCTGAGTTTGCTTCTGAAAAAATCATTAATTTTTGAATAAAGGATCGTTTTGTAAAGTTTTTCAAAGTGATCTAGCGAACTAAAAAAATTTAAGTTAGGTAAACAATTTAATTTGAAAAGTAGGAGAGAATTAAGTTATTTAATATTCCAAATATTGCGGACATTTTTCGTTCATCGGTGAAATCTTAAAATCCCGTCAAGAAAATATTTTTATAGGCTTATATTTTACTACCAAAAATCGGCTTAAATTTGATAATTAATATCTGAACTAAAAAAGATTGTAATATAGTTCTAATGATTTTTTTTTTTTTTGAAAACTTATCAAAAAATATTCTAATCTAGGATTCCGTTATCATATTTTAAAAATCCTGATAACCTTGATTTTATAAAAACTAGTAAATAAATTACCAGAAACCACAGTCATCACTGCCTCTGACTTGGAATTAGCTTGATAGTAACAATATCCAGCTTGATCAACAAAATAAGTGCCTTCTTCGTTTTCTTCTGTTGAGACTACTTGTTGAACTTCTGTAATTAAAAAAATTGTAATTTAAAGTGTATTTTTTCCAAAATAATCTGTTTTTTTTTTTTTTTTTTTTTTTTAGGTTTTAATTTTTGCTCTAACTTAAATGAAATATTCTGTAAACATAGCTCTGTCAGTGAAGATGGCAATTCACATATCATTTCTAATATAGGAAGAATAGTCTTGTGATATTATTTGTGTTGTAATGGAAAAAACATTCTCAAATCGATGGATGAGACTGCCATCGCATGCAAGATCATAACAATTTTAAGGTTATTACAGTGAGCTAAGATTTTTATTAGAATATCTGATGACATGAATTTTAGATATAATTCTATAATACCTTGTTAAAGGCAAAAATGTAGTGACCATTAGTCATTTATTATTATGTTTTTTTTATTTGTTCACATTATTGTATCACCATGCACCCTATAAAACCTCTAAATTTGATTTTACCTGAAGAAATATTTGCTGGGTTGTTAAGTTTTGAAAGAAATAAAACCTTCACACTTATTAGACAACTATTTCTTAATGCTTAATGCTTGCCATCTTTAGTGGCAATCAATGTTTCTTAGAAGGATGATCACATCATATTTTAACAATAAAAATGATTGGAAGGTAACCATCCACTCGGATTTTTCCGCTTAATAAAATGTGCCAATTTTACTTTTTTTTAGAGGCTGTTATCAAGTCCCGACCCGTCACCATACTTTGTGCACCACTTATTTTGATTTTGAGAAACACTAGTAACATACTATACATGAATCGTTTCGATGAATATTACAACTCAAAAACAAAAGAGAATATTTTGAAAAATTTTTTATCTTTTTGTGTTAAATAAATTTTTAAGACCAATTGAAACATATTGAATTTAGATTTTTTTGAAAAATTAATTTTTTTTGCACGCATATTTTTTCCATAAAAATTTTAGATTACATCTTTTCTACATAAAATCGTGCATTTCTAAGTTGTGACGTTCCTACACCGAAGTAGCGATTTATATATAGGCAGATAAAATATAATAATTTAAGATATAGGTATATGGAAAATAAAGGCTTTTTAATTTGTTGAAACTCTCCAGTGGTTGGAGATATTTGGTAAGGACTGAGGATCCCTTAATTTCATTTCGTTTTTTTGAGGTAATGATAGAAAGATAAGCCCGGGTTAGGTCAGAGATCAAGTCAACAAAAATTCTCATATGCGAAGTAGTAACGTGGTTGTTGTATTTATGGAGGAAGAAGACAGCATTACACAAAACAATTTTGAAATTAGAACAAGTAGCACTGTATATAAAGCTGATAGGCATTAAGTGGTATTTATATACAAGCATTTTTTGAATATTAAATATACAACAAACTGATAACTCTACTCTTCTTCATTTGAATTCATACTCTCTAAATGGACTAATGATGTATATTGTAGAGGCTTCACACCTGACTGCCTGCTCCTTTCTACATTCTTAAAAATTCACACAATCATCATTATGTAATATCAAAAAATATTTTTAAAATAGAGCATGAATGAAGAATTGTTTCATGGAAGAGAAATAACTCAAAGATGAAACTTCTCATTCTTAATTTTTTTTTGACTGATGATTTTTTAAGGATATACTAGTAGCATATGGATCTCACTAGCATTATTTATTAAAGTTTATTTTAAAAAGCAATTGCTTACAAACCTGTTACATGTTGAACTTGCTCTCCACCTTGGATTTCTTTATTAAATGTATCAAGATAATTCTGAATATCTGTAATTGTTTCAGCATTTTCTTGTCCTTCTAATTTAATTTGCACAGCAGTAATATTATTTGATGAGGTAGAATTACTAGCAGCATTTGCTGAAAGTGAATAGTTAAATTATGAACCAAAGTAAGATTAATTAATTAAAAACAAAAAACATACCTGCTTTCTTTGATTTTTGGCTCATTTTCATTAGTTTAGGCTAAAAGATGAGATATAAAGAAAAATTAGTTGGTACTTTAATAATATGAAATCATAAGGAAATTGAATGAAAATCATGTTGTTATATCGAGAAGATATTTATTATTAAATGTTCGATGTTGGAGATATTTTAAAATTGAGTTAAGACATTTGGGAGGGAAGTGATTTAAGAATGAAAGTTTATGAATGAATCGGGTAGGTGATATGGAAGCCATTTTGGATTAAAAATATAACTAATCAATCAATAAAAAATTGGAAATATTATAATAAAATAATAAATAGTTTTAGGAGTAAAAAACATGATGTGATTTATTATAATTGGGAAAAGTTAGAGAGAGATAAAGTTATATAGGGAATGGAACGCCATGTTAAGAAAAGGAGTTAATTCAATGGCAAATTGCAATAGAAAGGTCATGAGTAAATTGGATTTATAATTAAAATAAGAATGATTTCTATTGAATCTTAATAATACGCAATCTGTCGGGGTAATTTCAACCTTGTTTTCAACTTACACTTTTGGGATACAGGGGGCATTAAAGGCAAAAATTGCTCAAAATTGGCACGGCTGGCGCTGTGATCATCATGGAGGCAACGAGAACAAGTTGAACGATGTATGTATGTGTCACACGTGCACTTAAACGCAGAACAAATTTGTTTTTCTTTTAATTCACACTCTTATTAAAATAAATAATCTCATGAATTGAGCGAACAAGCTATGAGGGGATAACACGCTTTGTTGTATTCATATTTTGTATTGTAGGTTGAATGAATGATGATGAGAAATAATTCTGATTAC
>JAAAKE020086467.1:0-44083 GCA_010014785.2 Anisolabis maritima | reverse complement strand
AAGTTGCGCTCAATTAACTGATCGATAGAATAATTCAGTTCTCACTAAAACTCCGTCTGTAATAATCTAAACAATAAAAATCCCATACTAGCTAACGTATTTTTTTTTGTATAAATTTATTAAAGTAAATAAAAATAACAAAATGCTATTAACCACGTTTCAAACTTGTTTGTCTAATAAGTATAAAGAAGTGAAGCAGCTATTAGATAAAAAAGGGCAAAAAGATCCGGCACCAGATAGTTATAAATTGCAATGCAAAGTGATTGAGCTTTTGAAAGAGATGAAGTGTTTGATTAAGAGTAAAATGGATATTTTTAAAGAGGAAAATGTCGAAATGGAGGAGCTCAAGATGATGCTTGCCGTAGTACTTTTTAAACTTGGAAGAATTTATTATCAAACTGAAGATTTCAAGACCGCCGAAATTTCCTTTAAAAGAAGCTTAGAATTGCTCTCGAAGCAAGATTTCCATCCTGACACAATCTTGCTAATACTATTTTCTTTAAATGATCTTGGTTTAATTTGGTTTCAGCGAGATAACCCTGACAAAGCCAGGGAAAATTTAGAGAGCGCAGAAAAGATTTATAAACAATATATCCAAGCATTTCCGACAGAGGTACCAGTTGAAGATTGGATCTTTCATTCAAAAGACGAGGAAATCAACACAAGGCCCCTCGACTCGATTCATGCTCTCACAACATTTTATCTTGCCCAAGTTTACAAATCGCTTAATTTCCAGATGAAGTCGGTTTTATATTGTCATACAACATTGCGTATTCAATTAAATTTCGATGACTTGGATAAGTTTGAGTGGGCTGTCAATGCTGCGACGCTTTCACATTTTTTTCTTGATATTTGTTGCTTCAAAGAGGCAAGACATCATTTGGCTGCTGCTTCATTTATGCTTAAAATTTATGAGGCCGAAATTAAACTACAGGGTATCGATGACAAAGACAGGTAATTTAAATTTAAGAAATTTTTAAGAGGTAGAATTAAGTGGCTTGAGTCTCCTGGCAAAGATATTTTTAAAGAATTATTAACTATAAAAAATGCAATAATATGTCAAAAAATATTAGGAATTATTTCGGAGCCCTCCAATCTTTTTAAAAGAACCTCTGTATAATTTACTCAAATTTATTGTACTAACTTCAGTCACTCAGCTGGATATTGATTAGCTGTCTCATTTTACATTTTTTCTTAACTCTGCTCTCTATTTATTTTTACTATTGAATAATTTGCTTTGAATTTACTTATTATTACTCAAAAAGTTTTAAAATTTGAGCTAGTTTTCTGTCTTTCTTTTCAAATTTTTCATCTTTTAAGAAATAAAGGTTGATTTTCTCCAATACTTCAATCAAACTCAACCATTTAACATACAAGTAAGATTTAAATGTTTATTTCAGTGGTCACAGTCTTCCTGGGCCCCAAATTTTGCCCGTGTGTAACCCTGGGACTTGTATTTGCCTTAGAGATATGGCAAGGGAACCCGGAAACATTTGATTGGATGGTGTTGTAGTGTAAAGGTATAGTTTGAATTGACTTCGGGGTCTCAATCTGCCTACTCCCCAAGTCGAATGTTGAGTCAACCCCTTGCCACATCTTAAAGCAAACACAAGCCCCAGAGATACCCACAAGCCCAGGAAGACTGCGATCCGGAAAACAAATAGCCATAATGGCTCCAAAAGGAGAGCCGAATTGTCTAGTTCATCTTAATAACCTGAGAACATTCTACTCTTAGCAGAAACTTTCCAAAATATGTATACTGGTATAACAAGCAAGGATGGATTGGATATATATATATGTCTATGTATTTATGTATGTATATATATGTGTGTTCACGGGTTGGTCCGCATTGATTGTTGAGATTAACTCGACGTTTCGGCTCTCCTTTTGGAGGCAAGGAAGGACTGGAGATATCTTCGCCCCCAGAGAGCTTACTGCCTAATTCAAAAATCCCCAAATGAATTATAAAATTTATTATTAAGGAATTACAAGTATTTTGGGTAAAATTTTCAAAGAAGGAGTTGCATTTATTTGTATTAAATACAAAGTTTCGGACACTCATTCTGTGGCCTTCTTCAGGTAGAATTCAAATGTAAATCAGAAACAGTGTTACAACTAGAGATTTTAAGATTGTAATTTGTATCTAAATTCTAGCAGAAGAAAGCCACAGAATGCGTGTCCGAAACGTTGTATTTAATACAAATAAATAACAGTTAATGTTAATTAGTGTAATTTATTTATTAATGATAACAAGGCTCCAATTCCAAAATTGGAGTCATTGGAGTTTCAGATGAAAAAAGAGGTTCCACATGAAATAGCCAATTAGTCACAATCTTAACAAACAGTTTCATATTAATAATATATTTTCTTTATATAATTTTACAAAACTATTTGCAGATTTCATAATACTTTTGTCACGAGTGTGGCTATTGGCCTATTTAATATAAAATCACTCATAATTTATATTTAGCTTGCCACGGGTTAAAAAATTAGAAATATTATTTATTTTCCTCCAATCATGTTTCGGTGATTATGATTATTCCCGATTGGAATTTTATTGGGATTACTTCTCTTTCCTTTAACCAGGAGAAATATTTTCCATAAGCTATTTTTATCTCGCCTGCATGGCTTTTTATAATACTTGTTAATATATATATATATATATATATAATGATATATATGTTCTGGAATATATATATATCATTATATATATTATAATATAATAAATTTCAATTCTTTTTTTTTTTTTAAGAATATTTCACGGCTAAAAATTTCATAATATATTTTTTATCATATTAATAATTGTATTGTTATCGAAGAAATTTATTAATCACCTCTGATTTATAATCCTATTGAATTGATAAATTATTATATTCCTTCTTTTCTAATCGATTTTCATTTTTCTTCCAGTTATTCAAAAAATTTTTTATATTAGATAAATATTGAGATAATAATTAAACAATCAAACATGTTTTGAGTCAAAATAATATTTATTATTTCATGGATCACACGTCTCCCATCTTCAGAACAAAATTAAAGATAAATTAATCGAATCCTCAAAAGTAATATATAAATTAGGAATGGGAATTTCTAACTGTTAAGCGGAAGCGGAAATGTTTTCTTAGTGTCTTTTTTAGAAACCTTCATAAATTAACCATCTCTTAAATGTTCCAATTTTTCTCCTTTTAATTGGTTCAAATTTTAAAAATTTTAACAGATTTATATATGTTCTGGAAGGTTTCCGCGGTTGGATGTATGTGGAATAATGTTTTCCCGGGTTGGCCCGCGTTTAATGTTGAGAATAACTTGACGTTTCGGCTCTCCTTTTGGAGCCATTTTCAAGAGCGGTGGGTTAAAGAATGATGGTGGTGGTGGTTTGTTTTCTATAAGTTTGTCCCTATAAGTTAAAAAAAATTTTTGTAGCCTTTCAGCATCTGAGGCCATTTAGACACCGTTCGTATTTAATTCAATTTTTGAGCTGCTATATAAATAATATAATATATAATAAATAAATTTTATCGCTAAGGGCAAAAAGCGAAAACTGACACTTAGATCATGAAGCATGACCTCTACCTCTGCTCTAAACTGGGCATAACAAAATTTGTAATGTATTTCTAAGCAATATTCATGAAATTCAACAAACCAACTAGCTTTTCCTCCTACATTTTTGATCATTTCATTCTAAATTTTGAGGGATTAATTTTGATAAATTTTTATCTTTAAATTAAGATTCGAGAAAATTTCTTAGTTCATTATATATATATATATATATATATATATATATATAAACCACAACTCCCTTAAAAAGGACATCTAGGTGTGTGGTAAAAAATCACTTGAGAACCACCGCCTTAAAATTACCAGGGAGTATTAATTTATTTTTTACTTTTTCTAAATTTTTTGTTAATGCCCTTGCGATTTTTTTAATAATTTGTTTTAAAATTATTTATAATAAATTTCTTTTTATCATTACATTTTCCTTTAGGACTCTAATTATTTTCTGTCCTATAAGTGTATATGATGTGTATATAAGTGTATCTGATGTCTGTCCTATGATGTATATGATTTAGAAGGAGCATTTTAATTTCATTTCAAAATTTCTTCTTTTTTTTAAGTCTTTTCCTCATCTGTGGCCATTTAGATTATAAACGATACATATATTTTGTTATTACGATACGAATTATCTAAACATATTTATTTAAACCAATTAGTATCCAAATGATTTTAAATAAATTTTCATCTGACAGCCTGAGATCCGAATCCACATCCTTTGGCTTTTAAAGTTATCGATATTGGCATTGTCAGTACCTCTAACCTCTCGTCCACGGGGTGACGGCCAAATTTTCTTCTAAGGGAGTTTTTGAAAATTCCAATTAGGCAAACACGTGGATGGGTCTTAACTTGGCTTTTTACCCTTGTCTCTTAGCTAACAGGTAAGAGGTCTGACTTCATGATCTAAGGGTGAGTAGTTCGTTTCCGTCCTAAGCGATGAAATTTATTTATATCATAATGGCTATCAATTGATTTAAATAAATATGGACGGATAAAAATGTTATGTCTCAAAACAGGGGCTTTGAAGGCTTCGGAGCCGATAATTTTATTGCTTATTTAATTATTTATTTTTTTTAAAGTTTGTTTTAAAATCTTTTAAAAATTTTTTTTCAGCCAAGAGAAACTTCAAAAGCAGCAAGCGGATATTGCACGGTCATGGATTAAGTACGGCCTTCTTTTATTATCACTCTCAGTGAATCAACTCGTTGTTAAAAAGAATAGTGAATCGCCAGTAACTCTTGACATAAAAGAAGCTTTTAAAAATTCACATCTTTTAGACAAAGAAGGCCTTACCGTTGAAGAATTACAAAATTTCGAATTTTCTAATATAGAAACAAGTGATTATGAGGCCAGGATGTCAGATAAATATGCGACTTCTTTTGATGATGCACGTAAAATTTTTTTATTTTGTCAAGAATGTCTAGAAACCGCGAAAAATTATTACACTTTGAATACTCATGCATCCGATATGATTCAACTTACTCAAGATCATAGTCAAATGTATCGACATCTATGCTTTCTGGAGAAAGATGACGATAGAAAATGTCGAATGCTCAAACGTCGTCTTTCTATTTTAGACCCGATTCAAAGCCAATTGAATCCACAATATTATTTAGATTCATGTCGGGAAATGTGGTATGAGATGGCCCAGATTAGCATAGACATGCTCGATCTCAAAATTACCAGATTTGAGCAAAATAATAATCGAAAGAATACAGCGCATGACATTGCTAAAATTAATGGATTAGCTGATAATATCGTCAAAAACTTCTTAAGATTTTTGGATTCTTTCAATGATCGAAGGTAAATATCATATGGAGGGGAAAAAAGGGATCTTGACAACCTCCTAAAATCCCCAAGCCTTTTTACAAAAACGAAAAAAAAATACTCTTGAATAATAGGTATATATAAAAAAAAATAATAATTTTACTTTAAAAACTTTGTCTCTAAATTTTATGTATACGTGCGGTGGGAAATCATAATAGAGTAGCCAGAAGTCTTCCTCATGGGGTCTACTGATATCAGAGAAAAGGGTTGTGGAGCACATCAAGTGATATCACAATGGGCCATTATTGGCCTAAATGATTCCGTCCCACGGGGGGCGGCAACCACTTCAAACCTAACTTAACCTTTAAAATTAACAATATTTTTAGTGATTTATTTGTATAAAATACATTTCGACCATTTATTATGTGGCCCTTTTCAAGTAAAATTTATACCTAAAGACCCTAGAATGAATGAATGGCTGAAACGTTGTATTGTATACAAATAAACCTTTCATAATAATTCTTCATTAGTGATTAATTCCTTATTATATTACTTTAAATGTAAAATCTTTTTTTCTTTCAGTACTGGGAGTATGCCCGAGAAATATCCCGAAGAGATGACTAAACCGTGCTTGAACGCCTATTTTAATATTGCTAGAATCTATCAGAAAAAGATTACTAGCAAAACATCGGAGATTTTAAAAAATAATCAAGAGAGTTTAAAATACTATTCGGTAAAATTCAAAATAAATGATATCAATAGAAACACCCTTCCTCCTCTCCGAACTATATTTAAATTACTTTTAGCAAATTAACAAATTTTTATTAAATTGTATTCTAACAATTCCTTATTTAAAAAATTTATTATGCCAAAAATTTGTAATTTATTTGGATGTTACATGAAAACTGTAAGTTTTTTATGTAATAATGTCCTTTAAAATCAAAAAGTTTGTTGCCTTGTTGGTTTTTCGGTTTATAGTTAACTAATTATACATGAAAATACCGGCTCTTAATGTTGACAAATTTTTTTATACTAGGCATCTAAAAGGTTAAAGTTTTTTAGACTATCTTTACTTTTCCTGTTCAAAAAAATTTCTCTAAACATGCTCAACAAAGAAGTACACAGAAAGAAAGATAGGAGAGATATGTATTGGGAGTGAGGGGATCTAAATTCTACCCTTGTCTTTTACTTTTGGTTTTCTAATTTCATCTTAAATTATTTTTTTCAGATTTTAGTAGAGTATTGCAATAAAAATGACTACGCTAAGGAAATAATGCAGACTGAATACTCGCTCTGTGCCGATATGCAACGTCTGCTTCCGTTAAAGATAGACCAATTGGCTAAAGAAGCCAATTCACATCACTAAAACTTCTGGTAAATTGATTAATAATTATAATTATTAAGAACTATTTATTGTATTAAACTTGGATTCAGAATAAAATTCTTGAATGGAACCTGAGATCTTTTGGTCCACCCACTTTATTCAATTCCCTTGAAAATGGGAAGCGAGCAGTTAATAATAAAAACTTAGATTATGCTTCTCTCGCTAGATCAATGATTAGGATGAGATCTCTGGTTAGTGGAAAACTTTGAATATATTCAATTTGAGTAAAATAGATAGATTATGTCTAAAGCATTAGTACTTAATCTATGTTCTGCGAAACAGTGGTGTTCGGGTAACCTACTTAAAGTGTTCTGGGCAAAATTAAAATACAATTGTTCCTAACTTAAACCTCGAAAATAAGTAGCTATCATCATAATTACTAAATTTTTTCCCAAACGCTTGAAATTATAAATCTGTTTAGTTTGTTATTATAAAGAATGGAAATTTATTTATTGTTATTGTTTGTGTAAAAGTTTAATTTTTAGTATATAATTTATTTTGTGAAATGTTTAATTTTAATTTTTTACCTTACCAATTCGCAAAAAAAGTGTTCTATCTTTTGGCGACCCGTGAACGAAAAAGGTTGGGAACTGCTGGTCTAGAGAGAAATATTCAACGTTAGGAACAATCAAGAGTATACAGTATGTTTTTTTTTTTTTTTTTTTTTTTTATCATCAAAAAGGTTATGCGTTAGAAATTGCTTTTAGAACAAACCTTATATTTGATCGTTTCCTTATTTATATTAATATTAATTAATTTTTCTTTTTTTTTTTTTTTTTCTTTTTTTTTTTCAGTTTTTTTCAACATTTTTTAAGCATTGGATGGAGAAGAGCAGAGGCAGCTAAATAAAAAAAGTGCAAATTCAATCACAGGAGTCTAATTTTGGCTGCTTCTCCTTCCAATAGCCATTCATTACTTCTTTTTTATCTCATGCTAAAATATAAAAATTACTAGTCGTCACCAAAATATGCATTTTTCATAATAAAGTAATTCCAACCAACATTTTTCATTTTTTAATTATGCTTTTATGCATATTGTGATATATTTTAGTCAGAACAGATCTGTAATAGTGAATAATTTGATATAAATCCAGAAAGTATAAAGATCATTCCATCAATATGTATTTGAGTTAAAATATTTAAATTATTTTATTATGTTATTAATTCATATTATTAAAATAATTAATTTCTAATTGAATATTAGTAAATTTATCAAATGTTATTTATTGTTCACTTTAAGTATTATTTATTTATAAATTAAATAAACTACATATATATTGTTTATAAGATGATTAAATATTATCATATAAATATAAATATCAAAATATATTTTGAAAAATATAAATTATAGAATAAAAAATACTCTTAACTAATTTTTTTTTTATTATATTCTTATTTTCCTAATAATGTCACAAACTGATTAATAATAAGATATTGCTAAAATTATTAAAATTTTTTGGGTGAAGCAATGGAGGGGGAAGATTTCGACGCGAATTTCTTCTAACGCTTGCGCAAAGGGGTCTTTTCTAATAATTTTGAGTAAAAAGATAAGACGGACACCCCCACTTCTACTGCTTAACTAATCTAATTATAAAAAATTATAATTATGTTCATATATTATATATTATGTTTCATATATCATAGCATTTTATATCAAACTTGCTGATTATTATATATAAATAAACTAAATAAACCTAATTTATATATATTATTAAATTAGAGCGAAAAAGAATTGGATTGGAGGGGGCGCGAATTACTTCACAGGCTGAAGCATACTCGACAAAGGGTCTTATCTAATAATTTTAATAATAATTTAAAATGCTATTGAATTAAACAACACGCTACAAAATGACTGACTAGAGCGCAAATTTTTAAAGATTCGTTTTAAAAAATAATTTTGATTAATTTGATGCTACTCTTAAATTTATAATATATGAAAAGGGCCCTAAGAAACTCTAGTCCTCATTATCTCTTAAAAGGCAAAAGATATATATATATTGTTTTCAAACAAAAATTCCAAATAAAAAATGGAATAATTTTGTATATGAGTATTATTTCAAAATTTAAAAGCTTATATATCTAGATGCAACTCACATTTTTATATTTAAATATTATATATCTCCTAAATCAGTCACAACTTAAGTGTATGTGAATGACGATCACTCGAGCTAGGCCTCATTTCACCTTTAAGCAATCTTCAAGTGCGAGGCTGTATAAAGGACAGGCCTTCTCTCTCGGTGGGATCTATTATGTACTAAGCAGACGCAAAATAGAGGAATAATATTAAGAAAGAAGAATATATAATTATATATATAATAAAATGTATAGCCACATACTTGCTCGGACTATCAGACTCATGAAAGACTGAAAATAATAACATTTTTTCACTCCATAGATGATGCAAGTGGAAGTGCGAGGGCGGTTTCGATCACATGTCGAAACAGATCTATAAAATAACAATGCAATATAGAAGAAAGAAGAAGAAAAGCAATATCAAGATAGTGTTTTTATAATTTATAATTGTTTTGCAGTCGTTTATTTTTTTAATGTAAAAAAAATCATAAATTACTTATTCTTAAACATATCATTATTCTGTTTTATTAATTTGTTTGAATATGGTAACATTTTATTATACACAGTTTATATAGAAAATAATTTTTTAGTATTTAAAATTACATTCCTTGACGCCGTGGATGAATGCTTTTCTAGAGTCTGTGAACCCTAGCTACGTCTCTGACTGAGTTTGTATTTTATGTACAATAATAAAATGTACATTATTTATTTCAACACTCAATCTAATATCAACATTTGTATAAATCGTTTTCAAAGCTTATATTCCAAATACAAAACTTAAACCTCCTTGTTGCTAAACTAAGTCGATGGTTTCGTTGTTTTATTTATCGTTTCCATTTTAATAGGCAAAAGATGAGAAATTGGATCTAATATTTCATTTAAATTATTTGAAAGTAATCCCTGAAAAAAATGTTTATTGTAAATATATCATATTAAAGAAAGGATAGATGGATAGATGTATATTTTTTAAACATATAGATAGGGGTTCTATCTTTATTTTTCGTTATGGCCCTATTTAGATGAAATAAATTCATTTGCTTACAAAAATAAGTTTTTTTCGGTTTTGGGTTATGAAAACGTTATAAAAGGAGAATATTTAAGATGGTGGTATGGCCATCAATGATTTGTAGAAGTGAGACTGACAGGCAGGAATATATATAAATAAATTCAAAATATGGTCTATTTTTATTAACAGAAACAGAGAAATTTAAATAATAAAAAAGGTTATCCCCTCTTGAAAAATGTTTTAGCTAGGTCTCGGATTAGAGTGAAAAGTTTTTTCCCAGTTCGAAAAAATGCAATATTTTTAAATTACTCACTTGTTGATAATTTGATGAAACTTTAAAAAACGAATTGACCATTTCATGTGGAAAAAGTGTATTATGAACTAATTGAATGTGAGGAATCAAATCGAAGGCAAAGGCGGCGCATAAGCTAAAAGCATTTGCTTTTTCTACTGAGGTGAATGCTTGTTGTTCCCTTCGATAGAATCCAAGAATTGTTACTGCACAAGAACTCAAAAGTTGTTCCATAGCTGAAGTCATTTTCAAAGCGATTGATATTGGAGCGCAAGGGCGTATTTCATTATAAACACTAATAATGCCGTTAAGTAAATTTGCCAATGGTGGAAAATGTAATAAATTTTCTGGAGGATGTAACTGTAATGAAAAAAATTGGATCATCATTCATTCTTGGGTAACATAAGTGTAAGGCTAATATAAAATATTTCAAAGCCCTAAAATTAATTAAAACGCAAAAAAGAATTTACGTACGTTATTTTGATTTGTATTTTCTTGATTTGTCATAAAAAGGGAGCTATTTTTATATATAATTTCTTTCTTTGGAACTATAAAACTATCCATGTCAAATTCAAATTGTTTAGTAATTTTTCTTAAAGATTGTTGTATAAATTGAATAATATTTTCTTCAAAAATTAACGCTGCCTGTGGCCTAAAGTCCAAACCAATTCGACTAAAGGCCATTCCAAAATACATACATTGTTCCAAAATTGAATCATAAGAAGATATCAAACCGTTCATTCGGTTTAGACATTCTTTTAAAGTTTGTAAAAATGTAGAAATCTAAAAAAAAAATTAATTATAAAATAAATAAGCGAAAAGAGGTAATGGATGTTGAATAACCAGAATGATGAAAAAAAGAAGAAAGACAAAAAATGAAATCAGGGGCTTATAAATGATGGATGGCTACCACGAAACTCCCGAGCTAAGACTGGCATTTCTTCTAAATCTTTCTATACCAGTCCTTCCTGGTCTTTTCCTAAAAGGGGCTGGTTTTTTTTCTTGGAGAGGGAACGCAGAGAGGGAACAAAAGGACAAAAGATGAGGGCTTTGTTTATTTTGTTTATATATAAATTTAGTGGAAATTTAGAAATGTTTATAATCTATATTTAAATACAAAACTTTTTAATCTTATTCTGGTTAAATCAAAGGAAAGTTCATTTCATTTATTATAAAACTTTACCATATCAATAATCCAATTATAGAATATATTCGATTGCATATTTTCTATTTTATTCAATAGTAAAATTGGTTCATCATCACTAAAAATAGCGTTATATTGAGTGGCAATATTGAAAAGATGTATTCTTGTTAACTCAATAATCTTGACAAGATAATAATTTGCTGAAAAAAATTATTAAATGAATATGAATATTAAATTTTTATTAAAAATAAAATTATGAAATTGACCATCTCGTTTGGGCACAGCGTTAAGCAATCCATTTAGCCAAGTTCCTCTTGCTTGTAAGAATTTTAGTCTTAATTGGGTGTCTGTGAATTCTTCCATCCGTCGAAGATACCCAACCACTTGAAGACATTTTGGTAATTGTAAATCGGTCTTTAGTTGACTTAACAATTGATTATACATTGCAATCCAATCTTGCTCAACATCTTTTATTATGCTCTAAAAAATTCAAATCGTTCAAGTTTAATAGAGATCTCATGAGAAAAATTAGCCTCCGCTCGGAAAATTTTCTGTTATACATACATGTCTGTATGAAAAAAAAGAAAAAAAAAATATATATATCATAAAATAGAATTCCTCCATTCAACTCTACTGTTTTAATGTAAGATTACTTTTGCTCTTTTATATATGATATTTTTAGTGAAATCACTCATTGAAGAAATGAATTAATACGCACATTGATAAGTGGAATATGTCCATGTTTGACTCCTAATCTTCTTACATATGCTGCCAATTCCAGAGCTTCTTCAAAACAATCGTTTTTTATAAAAGTTTCCATCAATTGTGGAACTTCTAAAAGTTCCAATAAATGAGAATTGTGTGTTAATGTTAACGTATTTAAACGCCTTTGACTATTTAAATCTCTTGATACTTCAACAAAATTTTCACATAAATCACTTAGTTTGGGTAATTCGGTTTTCATTGAATTAATTAATTCTTCGGCTTTATCGAACTGTAGGAGAAAAATGAAAAAAAAATTATATAAATATATGACAATGGAAAGGGCAGCTTAAGAGGAAGAAGAAAATTAATGTTTCCAGCATTATATGTTTCAATACAAGGAAAAAACATAACTAGCTTTTAATTATTTACTCAAGTAAACATAAAAAAATGCTTAAGACCTCCGGGAATAAAACCCAAGGTCCTGTTTTGGTTTTCCATTGCTATATATTAATAGAAGATATATATATATAAATGTAGGATTACTTTGTTGACAATTTGTCTTGAACATTCAGCTGTTTGTATGAAAGTTTTACAATTAGTAAATGCCAAATTTTGCGTTTGTTCATTGACGATGCATTTTTCATCATTCAATCTCGACGGTTCTTTAGCTAAAAATTTATTATTAATTAATTAATGGAAGAATAACAAATTGTAATTTAATATTTTACATACCCAATTTATCAATTTTTAATCCTCCAATTTTATTTAAATAGATAGAACATTCATATATATCTTTTAAATGGTCTAAAATCAAAAAAATTATCATTTATTTAAACATTTTATATTATCTCTTAACCTTACCAGGAGGTTCATTATAAATCAATTTTAAAATATTTTCATTATCCAGATCCATTTATTATTTTTTTAAATAAATATTTTCAAGGCAAAAAAATATCAAAGAAAATATAATTTTTTAATTAAATATATATATATGATAACGTCATCAAATTTGACAGCTCTCACTCTAGCACGGTGAAACTTGAATTTGAAGAGTGACTCTACTATAATTCACAATTTTTTTCGTTTGAAGTCTAATTAAATTGTTTAAGAAAATATTTTTAAAAAATAAAATATTTTATTTATTTATAATTATATTTTATTTAAATATATTAATTTAAATAACATTTTTGTGAAGTTTTTTCAATAAGATTGCCAACATTCCAAATACATAATCAAATATTTAATTAAAATATTTTTCAACATTTTTAAATAATTAAAAATAATTTATATTGAAGTATTATAATATTTTATTTTAGTAATTTCAATTTTGGTTGTCCCTTGACCGGTAAAATAAAAATCTCCAAAATAAAATTCATGTTTTTTTTATGTCTTTTTAGGCATTTGAGGCCATTTAGACTCCATCCTTATTTATTTAAATTAATTGGTAGCCAATGTAATTTAAATAAATTTTTGTTGCTCAGGACGGGAAACGAACCACTGACCTATGGTACGCGAAGCCAGACCTCTGGCTCTACACCAAAGAACAGGGCAAGTTTTGTTTTTAAAAAGACGGAAAATTGATTTACATTAAATAATTAATATCTCCATTGTATTGGGTGAATTAAATCGAAATTTCATGGTAATAAAAATAATGAGATGGGGACTATAATTATATATAGAGGAATAATAAATAAATAAAAAAAAATATATAAAATAAGATATATCAAAATGAGCAGAGGTTTTAATTTATTTATAACTCCTAAAAAATTTTTCAGGATTATTCTTTATAGAATTTTGAATGCTGAATCCAACGATATATCGTTTACGAGGGTAGTCCCTGTCAGAGGGGTAGAAATTGGCGTCTTAAAACCAGCATAGTTGCAAATTAATTTATAACCCCTTATTTAGAAGATGACCCTTAACGAAATTTTTCATGCATATTCTTCATTAAAACCCCTAATTTATTTTAATTTTTTATTATTATTTTATTTGAAAAAATTTTAATTAAAGGAATTATTAATTTTATATCTACAAGACCCAAAATGGTAGTCATTGATTATGAAGTTATTATTTCATATTTCTATTAATGTATAATGTATTTGTGAAATCTAGCGGCTTTAGTAGCCAAATAAACTATAAATAATAAATAAATAAATAAATTGAAAATGAAAATATTGATTTAATTTATAATTAAGAAATATATACCCCATCCCTGTTTAAAATTAATTATTAAAAAAAAAAACTCAATGATTAGTATATTTTTGTTTTTATTACGAAAAAATATTAAGTAAAAATATCGAGTGATTTAAAAAAAAAATAGAAAGAGAGAGAGAGTCCTTTTGTTGGAAGGAGGCAAGAGATATAAAAATAGAAAGTGGGCGGGGGAGAGAGAAAGGATTGTTGAGATTTAAAAAATATATTATCCCTATGGAGAAATATATCATAAAAAGCAATGAAGACATATGATATGTCAATGCAAAATTCCACATAGATTAAGAATCCGAAGAGAAAATTTCGAAATCTCAAATAGTTTTTGATCTATAGATGAAAATCATAAAAATATTAGATGGCAAATTAAACAATGTAGTAGATATATTATAAATATATTCGATGCAGTATTTTATAGGGATTATGAATCTGTAATCCCTTTTTTATATCTTAATTATTTTTTGAGAAATTAAATAAAAACTATAAATAATTTGAAGGTCTCGTTATCATTAACCAACTCATTTTTAATGTATATGATATATCTTTTCGGCGCAGAATTTTAGGCTGATTAAGAAACACTATTCACTATTTTTATATCTTTACTAGTTTTTTTGTAATTTGATGAAAACCAAAATGAAAAAATTCACCTGTCAAACAAATGTTGAAAATTGACTTTTCTTTAAATATATACATTTTATGAACAAAACAGAAATGTCCTAATTAGAGAATCCAGTAAATTCAATCAATATCAAGCACTAAATATGTTTATTTAATAAAAAAACAGCGAATAAAGAAGTAAAAATTATTAAAAATTGAAAGCGCAAAATTCAAAATTTGAAATTGACAGTGCCACTAATAAAAATGTTCTTAAAATCGCTGTATATTAATGAAAAATCTTGTATATATTTATGATTAAATGAAAGTGGGTCTTCTGTTTTTTCATCAGAATTTGTCCATAAATAAGAGAGATATACGCAAAACAATTTTAAGATTTCAATTGAGAGATGCAAGCCCAGACGATCTAGACACCCGTACCTGGTCTGGGTCTCCGTGCGCCAATTTCTTTTCGAAAAAAAAATCCGCAATTTTCTATAACTTTTTTGTTTGTAATTTTTCATATAACTTTCCTTATTTCCAGAAATTTTATATACTCTTATTTAAATTAGATAGAGAAAAAATATACCGAATCAATAAAAATGGTGTAAAAGCAAATCACATTACATTATTTTGCCTAATCAGTTCAGATAAAGTTATGAGATGTGCTCTTTTCACACTAGATTTTTGTATTATAAACCCCTAAAAAGTCCTATGGCTTCCTGGATTCAATGATTTTTTCCAAGGCTCTCTTGGCAATTCGCGATGTCCCCTGAGAGGGCCAAATGGCTGGAGTTGGGATCCTCTGTTTTAGATAATATATGAAATGTAATCCATCCTAAAATAGTTGGGGTTCCTTTTTACTTTTATTGGTTTTATGATTTTTTGCTAATTTCTTCTCTCCTTCCATTAATCCTGTGGTGGAATCGTCATGAAAAGTGATGCAACCGAAAAAAGTACAGACTGGGCCGTCGCAAACTCTGACGCCATTTGAAATATTAATGGAAAAGACCGGCATATAATAGATGGATCAAATAGAGAGTCTAGCTCGGGGTGGGGGGATGCCATCCACGTACCAACATAGTGTTGGTCCCTAAGCAGCCTCTCAAAACTCTAACCATTTTGATTAAATAGAAAATATATAATTAATTAACATAAAAAACGAGACATTTTATTTATTTTTTCATTATCAGAGCCCATTAATTTGACATATGTATCGCTTTAATTAGCCCAATAATAACGGAGATATTAATTATTTAATGTAAATCAATTTTCTGTTTTTAAATATGGCTGGTAATGCGACGTTGCCATTTAGAAATCGGCCGCAAGTTTCACGCTCTTGTTGATGATTTTTAAGGCAATTTTTTTATCAGAATTTGTTTTACTCTTTCCTAGCTAGAGCTCTAAATATAGTGCTTTATAGTGCCTTTCTATTTATTAAAATCCAGCTCAGTTGGGTCAATTGCTTATCAGAAGTTATGGAACATTGATAATCAAATTATAGGCTTAAATCTCGGATTCTATTGCTAGGTTTGCTATGTTTACAAAAAGAACGCTATTAGATTTCAGTTAAAACGGGCAATTTAAAAAGACCATAATTTTATTAAATAAAATTTAGAATATTGCATAAAACAAATAATGGCTAAGAGAACAAAAAATTTTAAACTTAAAAAGGTTATTCATTATGTTTGCAAAAATATAAAAAATTTCATATGTTCTCGTTATGTTTTTTTATTTTATTTTATTAAAATTTTTCTAAATCGAAAGCCCTATATATTTAATGTTTGGCTTATCCGTATTATTTAAAATATCTATTAATATATATTTCATTTGAATAATTCATAAGGAAAAATTTTTTAAATAGTAAAATAATTGACAAAAATTTTATTTAAATCCACAAATAAATATTTATCTTATTTTACGAATAATTTCTATATTTATGTATTCTTTTATCTTTTGAATACAGAAAACAAGGCATAAATAGATTAGTTAAGAATATTAAATAAATACATATATAACTGTGACAATTTATTTTTTGATATGATAAATAATTAGTTTGGCTATTTCAGAGCTACAAATAGAACATAAAAGATCAGACTAATGAAAAAAGTTTTTTCAAGTCTTCTTTTTTAAGTAACTCTGCATTTTCTCTATAACTGTCTATATTTATATGGTGAAGAAAGTTTTTTATTTTGTTCAGAAAAATTGGGATGTTTTAACAGTCGTTTCTAGTCAAATTTAATGTTCTATTTTTTATTTCTATTTAATATATAATATTTTTAACTAGAATTAATGGAATATTAAATTTGGCAAGAAATTTATGGCAACCGAATAAGATATTTTTTCCTCTATTTTCAGTAAAAGGCCATAATCACAAATAATTTTTTTCTTGTTCTTAAACATAGAGAATGAAATACATAATATTATTTTAATTCTTTACAAAATATGGAAGTTAAATATAGTTATTTATTTCCTTCTGTTTCTTTGTTTTAAATAATTTTTTAATTTTTTATCTTAGTGAAATTAATGGAATTAACCTCATGTATGCAAATTTTCATTTGCTAAATTAATAAATTCATTTATTAATGATGGATCACTCGATAACAAATATTAAAATAAAGTTGAGGTCTTTAATTTTTATACTAAATTTTCAATAAATAAAACTATTTTTAGGATTAGTTGTGATGATTTATTTGTATAAAATATAACATTACGTTAGTTAATTCTGGGACATTCTTCGGGTATAATTTCAATAGAAATCTAAATTTAAGTGAACCAAAGATTTTCTTAGATTTTTGATATCAAAATTGTACCTGAAGAAAGCCACAGAATGAGTTGCTAAATAGTTATATTTTATATAAATAAATCAACACAAAAAAATTACTTATTTATTAATGATGATAAATAAAATTGATAATTATTTTAAAACAAAATCTATTAAAAAAAAAGCAATAATTCAAAATAATAAATGTACAATCAAATTTCAAATAATATTCTTAAAGAAATAAATTTTTGTTTTCTGTATTATCGTGTAAATATAATTTATAAAAATCTATTGAATCCAACAATGTTTCCGGGTTGAAATTATTTTATTTTAATACAAGATTTTATACGATTAAAGTGACGATATCTGTAAGTTATTTATTATTAAGAAATTATGTTTATCTGGTGTAATTTGATATCAACAATTCAGTATAACATTCAAATTTGAAAAAATCTTGAGGCTCTCAATCAGGGCCGTACAAGGGGCAGAAATATTGCCGAAGGCGTCTATTTTTCATGAATCATTTTCAACAACGAAAGCTAGAAAAGCAACATTTTCAAAATGAATTTGTAATAAAATCTATGCATTTGTGTTCACTATTAAAGTCTTATAAGAATTTTGTATTACAATATAAATAAATTTTAATAATCCATTGTTTCTTAAAATCAAAGGCGACATATATTAAATTTTCACACTGTTTATTTTCCTAGCGTCGGGCCTGTATTACTATTTAAGGTTTTACAAGAGTGAGGAGAAAGGGATGCTTTTAAATGTCTCCTTTAAGTTGCATAATTTCACAAAGGGAGCAATATACATTCAAATAATTTTGAATATAGCAAGGGCAGGGTTTGCCAAAATATGCATTCAAAAATAAAAATATTAGTTAAAAATCATTAATTTATAGTAATCCCATTAAGAAAAATACTCACAATGATCAGTCATGTCCAAAATATGGCCCAGTTCTAATATTTTTTTCAAACCTTTTACGCCATCTGAGGCCATTTAGACTCTAATCTTATTTATTTAAATCTTTGGTTAAAATTTAAATAAATTTTATTGCTCAAGACGGGAGGAGAACCACTGACCCTTGGATCATAAAGACCTCTATCTCAGATCTAAAGGGAGAGGAGAGTTGAGATTTTTCTGTGGTCCTTCTGAAATTCATATTAAGTTAATAAATTATCGTAATTCATATTTATACATGTTTTTTTTTTATCTAATTTAAATTTTTATATATACCCCACATTAAATCAATATTTTAGCCCAATAAACAATTTGTTAGACAGCATTTTGATTCATGCTGTAAATACATTTATTTATTTAACCGAATTTGTTCTACACATGACCACACACAACAGACAACCTCTAAAAACAGTTGATCCATGTTGCAAAAAGTCTAATTCGTGCTACCTCAAAAAGTTACAATTCTTCGAATGACAAAAAAGGTCAAATGAAAAATCAAAGCGTAAACTTATAACTCTTAATCATACGAGGAAACAGTCCCGTTTTTATTTTTTTTTTTTTAATTAAGGGATTAAGAGTTAATTAAATAAATTTTTATAAATCATATTTGTATTTATATTGATGAAAACAAAAATAAACTTGATTTTATTCTATAAAGGTATTTCCAACTTTATGTATTTCCATTAGATATTCAAGTGAATGACAAAAAAAATGGAATATATTCTGGTTTATTTTAATTTAATATAAAATAAACCCCAATTGAAAAAGACAAAATTTGGAAGAGATTAAATCATTTCAATATTAAAGTTAAATCAAAAAAGTTCGCTGTATTTTACAATATATATGAATTTAATACAATTCATAAGAAATTTCTTCACTTAACTTTGAAAAATTTGATATATCGGGCAAGATTTAAAGTCCCTTTTATATATATATATATATATATCAAATTACCATCTTTGAAAAAATAAGCTTTCTTCATTTTTTTTTTTAATAATTTTATTTATTTTATTATTTCATTCTAATTTTCCGAAAATTATATATATATATATATATATATGTAAAATCTTTAAATAGATTGGTAAATAAAAAATACTAAACTTGTATCACTCTACGATGAAATGAAAGAAGTGAGTGAAGTCTTCTTGCATGGAGTTGAAGGCTCTGGCGCCACTTTTAAAGAGTGGGAACATCTTTATATTTATCGTAAAGTGTTATCAGTATAACATTTTTTTTCTAAGTATAAAAACTAGTTATTAAATTTAAATAATAAAGCTATTAGCTTGTTAAAATTTAACTTTGAAAATTCCAAATTTAACTTGAATTTCATTTTTTTTTTAATATTCCAGAAAGTTTTATAGCTAGATAGCTTTATAAAAAATTTGACAAACTTTTCATTTCCATATTTGTTTAATATTAAAATTAAACGAATTAGATTTATTAAATATTGGACAAGCTCCTTATTGTTTTTTTTGTTTGTTTATTATTATAAAAATGGAATGGAGCTCTTTGGAGCAAAAAATATGTGAAAACAGTGAGATGATCCCTTCCATACTAAACAACAAAGATCCTCATTTTAAGCAAGAGGCTTCAGATAAGATCATTGATCCTGAAAGAATTCTTACTCTGGCTGACGGTTCAAAGTCTGCCAGACTTCTAAACAAATGTTTAGCAACAGATTGCTATTTAAATAAAGATTGAGTTTATAATTTCAATCTTCCAAAGGTAATCAGTAATTCCTTAAAGCGATAGGACATTGCCATGTCCTTCAAAAATACCAATTTTCCATAAGATGGTTAAACTATGGGGATTCAACGTGGATTATAAAATGAACGGCCGAGTTCAGCCACAACACGAAACAAATCTTCAGGTGGAGTGCCTGAAAGTGCAGAAAGAGTTGCAGCATCGATGAGTAGCCCAGTAGAGCCCAAATCCAGAACTTGTTCTCCCATGGAAAGTTCACCTGTAAAGCGGTTGTAAAATAATAATAGAATAAATGCTTGAAATAAGCCAAATAAATAGATTTTAAAATAAAGTATATATTAATTTATTTTTCAAGTCAAAAAAATGTATATTTATTTTGAAGTGTGGAATACTGACCACTTATTTCTTTTTCAAATAAATATATTTATATTTTTTTAAAGTGTTATGCCACTTTCCATGTATTCAATCTCTGATAGGACATAAAATCTGAATATCAAAATGTTTTATTTACATAAGTTAAGTACAATACAATTTATTTTTCTACCTAATTACCAAACACATCCCGTTTGAATTGTGAAGACATGCTATCTTCGGATGTTGATGACAATGTCCGAAAGCATTCTGCTGTTTAAACCCAAAAGCTTCTTTCAAACTTCAAATGGGACGTGTTTGATCACACTGCATACAGCCCAAACTTAGCCCGACTGATTTCTGTGAGATGAAGAAGTCACTAGAAAGACAGTGCTTCCATACAAATGTGTAGCTTCGAGATACCATAAAGACCTGGCTCGACGGCAACACAATTTTGCAGATGGTATACCAGGATGACAAATCTTAATCTTAATGATGATTATTTTGAAAAATAATTTACATTGCACTTAACTTCTGTACCTTGTTGACCAAATAGACTACGACCCCGAAAACAAACCACAACCAGCATCGCTTCCTAACCATCCACTCTTGAAAATGATTCCAAAAGGAAGTTGAAATGTCGAGTTTATCTTAACGTATATATATACATATTTAAAAATTCATTATTCTTCATTAAAGAATTTTTAATATTTTCCCTTCATTACACTGCTAAAGAGTCCAATAATTCAAGCTATTTAATATGTTTTTGATATTTGGCTCTCAGCTGGCACTGCCAGAGCTAAGAATAAAATTTTACAGACAAACAGCTAAGCCAAAATACTGATAAATTTTAACAGTTATTTGTGAAAATATTTTGGGTTGTAGATCAAGTGATCTGCTAATATAAGTGAGAAAATTTTACTTAAAAATTTCTCACTGGGGAATAACTTTATCTTGAGATCTGATAAATACTAGGAATATGAGTTTTGCGGTATGTTTAGTCGAATGTCGGCAGTAAAAAAAGAAGAACTTTTTATATTTATATATATATATATATATATATAAAATTTATAATTAAAAAAATTATTACTTAGTATTACAGTGGTGCTTCACAATTAGACAATCGGTAAACCATCGTAGAATTATGAACCTCGGGAAAAAAGATTCACAATAAATGACAAATTTCAAATCACACATGTTGCCATTTCATGCCAATTCATAAGCAAGTCGTCTAAATTGGAATGTCAAATTACGGAAATATCGAATTGTGAGGGTCCATTGTAATTACAAATTTGTAGATTCTTTGATAAAAATAAAAATAAAAAAGAAAACAACAAACCTGGAAAGAAATTTATTGTTTGGGGAAAGATTAATGAATTTAATTCTGGTTCTGGCTGGTTAACTCTCGCCATTCGTGGAACCTGAAATTGATAATTTTAATTAATACAGAGTTTTTTCTCTGAAATTTTTCTCTAAAGTGTGTGGCAGGCTTAGAGAACATTTGAGTAAAAATAATATACTCCTACTTAGGATAATTTAGCAGAAACACACAGTAACCTAAAGGAACGCGATATCTTTAAACAGTATTTAGTTGATTGATTTTGAAGTAAATTCAAATTTATTGTCTTCTCGCTTTTTGAAATTCTCCATTACTTTAAATAAATTTGAATTTATGTTAAAAAATTAAACTAATATTGTTAATTTTAAAATATCTAGTCTTTCTCTATTAAAATAGGCCACATATTCAATAAATTAGACTTGCTTGACAACTTGAGGGCCACGTCGCAAGTTTATTTCAAAGAGGGAACGGCTAAAAATTTTACCCTAACTCCTACATTTTTTTTTCAGTATCAGAAGCCAATAAATCATATAAATTCAATTGTCAAAAACAATTACTTATTTAAACTATTATATGTTCGTAATAACTTTCTTTAAGACGTTATGAGTAGCAAATAAATGAATGTGACAACCCCTTTACCTGTTGATCGGATGGCAAAAGGTCTTGATGTTTATTTCGCTGATGTTGTAAAAGTTTTGCTTTGGACGCATATTGTTTGTGACACCAAGCACATCCATGGGCTGAACTGGTCACCGATCCAGCTGGTTGAGAATATGAAGGATTCGGCATATTGCTCATATCACCTCCTCCCTAAAAATCCACCAATGCATTATTAATATTTAGTAGATGTTTTGTAAATGGATAAAATATAAAATAAACCTTTACTCGATTACTCAAAGGTAGTTCTGCTCCAGGATGGTTTTTAAGAATATGAGCCTTACGTTTAGAGCTGCTTTTATATACCTAAAATTATAAAAAAAAAAAATTGAATTCATAATTAATGGTGATAATGAAATTTTTTATTTAAATTAATATTTTTGTTGGAAATATATGTTTATGAATTTTTACCTTTTCACAATATTGACAATAATAGTCCCGAGTTGTTTTAAGTATTGGCAAATTCAGTTCTGGTACAGATTCTGGTTTGATGTTGGGATGTCGATTGGCTAAATGATTTACTAACATCCCTCGGCGTTTGAAGCCCAAAACACATAAGTGGCATTTATAAATGTATCTTTGGTATTCATGTGGGTTAATCTGGAAAAATAAAATAATAAATACAATTATAATAACAAATAGAGGGTTTAATTTTTAAAATAAAATAATCATCAATAACAAAAATCAAATCATTTTAAGATAACTACGATTTCTGATTTTGAATATAAATAGATTAATAATCTTACTTGAGATCTGGTCCTTTTCTGACTAATATTATTATTATTATTTAATGCGCTATTTAAATCCGGCGGTGCAACTTGACTTGTGACAGTATAAACAGGTGTTTTAATATTATTATTATTATTGATGCTGTTGTTATTATTTTTCAAAGCTGCTTCTTTCTCAGCTGAATGAAGACGCCTCATGTGTTCTATGAGTTTATCTTTTCTTTTAAATTGTTTACCACAATCAGCACAAAGAAATTCTCTATGATCCGAATGACTGAAAAAAAAATTATTCATATTAAAATGTTATGCAAATAAAAATAAAAAATATATTTACCGTAACATATGTTTTCGAAGTTTGTCAACGGATGGAAATAATTTAGAACAATATGTGCAGCTATGTTTCCGATCACTGTGGAATGATCGTATGTGTTTACGAACAGCACTGTATTCATCAAATTTCTGAAAATAATTAATAAAGGTGTTGTATGATCACTCGAATGATTTATAAATGTAATTTATTTATTAATGATAACACCTGTTTAAAGGACCCTTTTACACACTTGTACTTTATAAAAGTATTAAGCTTATTAGCCAATAAAATATTTTTTTATTTGCAAGTAGTATTTGAAATTGTATTGAAAGTACTTGACTATTTTTTGAAGTACTTTTTAGCAACCAGTATCAGTATTTTTAATATTAATTATATTAATATTTTTTAGTAATTTTTAGTATTAAAAGTGTTAGAAAATCTAGTATCAGTACATCAAGTTTATGTATTTTATTTAAAATACAGTATTTCTTCTTCTTTACTTATCCCTTGATTCGGAGTTGGCATTTGAACGAATGGTCGAAGACCATTTTCCCCTCAGGAGAGAGAAGGGGGTCACATTTGGTGAATATGTTCTTGATAACCACGAACAACAACTAAGGATGACATTTATTCTATTCTCATTATATCAATCTTCACCCTCTTCTCTTATCAGGTCGAGGGGCCAGGTTTTCCCCGATTAGTTCAAATATCGACCCGGAATCACGGTATGAGACAAGTAAAGAAGAAAAAATACTAATTTCCAGTAATTTTAGTACTGAGTAAAACAGCTTTGATCTCATTTTAAAAAATTATTTTGGGGAACTCAGGTCTCGGAAAGAGTAATATCACTAATAAATTTAATTAATCTTTCGTAACATACCCGATTACATTGATTACATGGATAACGACCGTTTACACAATGCTCAGGAATATGCTCTCGAAGTTTTAATATTTGATCATAGGTTTTGTTACAGAGAGGGCATTGATATGATTGTTTATCTAAAAATAATAAAAATAGTTGAAGATACAATTCCAAAATTAGCAGTATATTTAAAATACCTGTATGAACTTTAACGTGACAAGATAGGGCTGAATTATTTAAAAATCTTTTCATACAAACTAAACATTGAAAAGGTTTTAATTCTTCTTCTCCATGTACCATCATATGTTTCTAAAAGAGAATTTATATAATCATTCAGAGGAAAACTATTTCATTAGGCAATTCAATTTATACCTGAAGTCGATCTTCAGATGTAAATGTTTTATAACATTGTCGACATTTATGAGGTTTTGCAGGATTTGCATTATTTCGATTTTTATTTTGTCTTTGAATTAAATTCGTAGTTGAAGTCATGGGGGTAGACAAGCAAGATGCATTTTCAAGTTCATTAGAAACCTAAAAAAAAAAATTAGGTTTTTCCAATGTTAACATTGTACTTGAAGAATAATTAAATATTAAAACTTATTTATTTTTAAATTTTTACTAAATAATTCAAAAATTTCGGAATTTGCAATCAATAGAAATATATATATATATATAAAGAAAGGTTTGTTATCTCCTGAGTACTTGATTTATTATACTATACTACTATTGTATATGGGATTCGCTAACAGATGCAAGTATATGGTCATTTGAGGATTGTAAATTCCCAAGATTTTAAAATATTATTAGATTTTTATTGGAATAAGAAGAAAATTGATATCTTACTTGTGTTGAAGTATTCTGCATAATCTTAGTATCTTGAATTCGTAAAGTGTTAGAAGATCTGAAAAACAGAATAAATTGCTTATCAATTTCAGCAAAATGCTAATCGAAAAAATAAAATTATTTTCAATTTAATTAAATTAATATTATAATTATTATTATATTCTATTCTATTTAATGAAACTTTAGTAAAGAGCATATGGAGGCTTGGAGGAGGAGACGCGCCCTAGATAAAGTCCTTGGTAACCATTCATGTTGCCAGATTTTCACAAAAACACTACAGCAGCAAACACTCTAAGTGAAGCTGGCAACCTTGCAGGAGTTCACCCTGCACCTCCGGGAGCCCAATACGAAAGTTATATTAAATAAACTAAAATAATTATAACGTTAGGTTAATTCTAAAAGTAATTTGACACGGGGGAGCGAATCCTTGAAACATGTGGGAGACGGAGAGAGAAATTTGTTTTGGATCAACACTTGTTTATAAGTTAATTAAATTAAAAAAAGGAAATTGATACTTACAAGTTTTGTGTTTTAGTATTTATAATATTTGGATGATATTTCTTCATATGTCTAAAATGTATGACAAAAAAATTAAATTTTATTTCTTAAAAAGTATTATATATATTTATTTTCATAATTACTTATTTTTGCTGTAAATATGAGGGAATTTAATATTACAAATTTCACAAGATGTTCTGGCTTCACTGTTGTTGTGGATAATTAAATGCCTCTTAAGACTATAATTTCGAGGAAAATAACGGGAGCAAATATGACATTGATAACGACACTAAAATATAATTGGTTAAATATCAATAATTGTAAAATAAAAAATATATTAATGTATAATTTGTATTTACTTGTTTTTCGCTTTTAAACTTTTTATTTTTTTTAAGAAATCGACCAGATTTACGTCTGGACTTCGCTTCATCTTCACCCTTTAAAAATAGTAAAATTATGTTATTGAACGATAAAATTATATTTTTTAAATGCTACTCATATTTATTTAATAAACATTATTAATAAATTTAAAAAAAATTTTATTTATTAATTTATTGAATTACATTGGAATTTTAAGAAATTAAATAAATACCCTTTCGGCATCGTGGACATTCAAATGCTTTTGTAAATCCATAGAAGTGGGATATTTTTCATTACATTCGAAACATGGCCACATATCTTGGGCTGAAAAAAGTATGATATATAGTTTAGTATATAGTTAAACTATTTATCAGTAAAAATATTTATTTTATTATACATTAGTATTTGAAATTAAAAGAGCATTCAGATTTTATTTAGAGGTAGTATGTATTAAGTGAAGTATATAAAGTTGATCCCACTCTAAAGCAGTGGCAGATCAACAAAAAATCCTCCAACCAATCACAAAAACGCTACCTAGAGTTTAATCCCTCTAGAAGTAGGCAACGCTCCATATATGTCTCCTCTCTGGCAGAGTGACTTCAGTATCATTTTTTATTTTATTCTTCATAAATAATAAATGTATTTTTTTCTAAACTATAAATATTCATTTCTCATTTTATATTTATATTCAATTACCTCCACCAACGTTTCGGAACTATACCTTACCTTTCATCAAAACAGATTTATGCTCACACCCCCGACAATCTTAATATGTATATTTTAATAGAACAATATTTACGTCTTATATTCATAGCTGGTTTTATTTGTTCCATCTTCTCATCAATGTGAAGAAATGAGCGGCTAAATAGAATTAGTAATTTTCCAAATATCCAACTACCTTTGGTTATTTGAGTGAAAACATGATATTGAAGATATCAAAATAATTTTATAAATTTTGTAATAATGATATAATAAACAGTATTAATAATAAACTAATTAAGAAAAACATTGTTTTTATAGCAGTTATTTGTCAATTTTCTAAATATTTTCTTATTATAGATAATAAAAAAAATAAACCTTAACTCCATCCATTTCTGGCCTTTGGGATGTTTATTTGCATACATGGGAGATGTCTCATTCCTTTATATGAAAAAATATATAGATATTATTGGGTGGTCAATACATTAGGACCAGACGTGTTTTAGCCGAAGTTAGCTCATCCTGCATATTTTTATTTTAAATATATTAATTTTCATTAGTTGATAAATCTGACAGAAAAAAATCCATTTATTTATTCTCTTATTTTATTTTTTATTTATTTAATTTACTGTTTTGGATTCAGTTTTACACTTTTGTTTATACTACTCATTCATTGTGAAAACTGAGCTTGAGTTCTCGCTAAATAAAAACAGATTTGAATCCGTTATCCTCATATTATATACTTTGCCAAAAATTTTAGATAGTATTAAATGGATTAATTGAATGCCTCTATGTTTTATTCTTTAGTACAGACAGATGTCGCTTATATCTTGAAGGGTAACCATATACCACTAACTTCCAGCCAAAGTCGCCATATTTAATTACAACACGTCCTTTGAACGAGCAAGTTAAAATGAACTGTGACAAGTTGATATGTACTTCTACACTACTTTTTTTTTAAATTTATTTCAGATACACTACACTACTTAGATTTGAAAAAAGTCCCCGAAACTCACCGATTACTTAAACAGATTTATGGGGAGTGTGCCATGTATAGAAATTGGTTTCGACGATTTAAAAGTGACAAGTGTGATTTGATTTGAAAATTTGAAGATCCGAATTGTAAAGTTTGCCAGATGAAAACTTTTCTCAAGCACTTAAAGAATTAGCTGAACACTTGAATGTTGAAGAATCAACAATATCCCGACGTTTGCATGCCAGATGCCAAAAGAAGGAGGATGGCTACTACACTAATATTTGCACTTGTACTCTAGAAATTTCACTATAATCTTTTATTAGATAAACTTCAACAATAAACTCAATTCTGATTTTACACGATATATTTGTTCCCGAAAAAAAACGGTAAAAAAATTCGATTATATTAAATCTATGAAAAAATTGAAAAATAGTTCCAGATCTACATAAAATATCATCAAAACTAACAGAATAAGCCTATGAATATTAAAATATTGTGATTGTTATTTAATCAGGGCAAAGTCTTGAGTGACACCACATTGAATTGGGAACGAAAGACTTCAAAACCCAGAACCACAAAACCTAGCAAACAAAAAGAAAAAAAATTCAGAATGACAATTGCAACCAATTACTATTATAGTTATTTATAAATTTTATAATTTTTTAAAAATCTTTAAAGAAATTTTTACATTTTGCTATTTAAATTACTAAGGAAATTTTTTTTCTTTAAATTTGGATCTATGGTGTTAAACCGAAACAACTCGTGTAAAAAAAATGAAAATATTTTTTTAATTTGTGTTATTTCGTCAAATTAGTGTAAAAACGAAATTAAGTGTATTTATAAAAAATAACAAAAACTCAGTGAAAGAACACGGGCTAATCTTAAAATTTTTGCAAATATATAATTTAAATATAAATGGATAGTCTGACAGAAATAATAATAGGCAGAAAATTTACTTAGATGAAGTTACTTATTGTATAATAAAAAAATAAAATATTTTTCTATTAATAAACAAAAATTTCAAGTTTAAATTGAAAATACTAAAAGATGCGTGGTTCTAATGTGATAGCCACCTTACCGTATATACATATTACGATGGTGGATGAGTAGCGTAGCTTTACTGATGATAGTCTCCAAAACGTGGAAATAAATAGATTTTCATTGCTAATCATTTAACTGAATGCTTCATTAGGTTTCTTTAATTTTGTTTATCTTATTTTTAAAGTTTTAATTTGGTAGCCCAATGTGTATTTTTTTTCATTTATTAGTATAATTAAATACCTTTGTCATTAGGTGAAGGGAGAGATAACATTTGAAGACCACGTCGGGTGGCATATGTGCCACTATACCAAACTTTAAGCTCTTGACGAGGATAAATTGGACGAGTTGTTATGAAATAAAGAGAACGTCCTTGTTGGGTTAATGTTACATTTTGTTCGCGTGCCGATTTTGCTGGTCGAACGAAGCGCATCCAATTCGATGCATCTGTGGAATTTCACTTAAGTATTAAAAAAAAATAAAATAAAATTTTGTAAATCTCATATTTTTACCTTGAAATTATATTATTTATTTTCCAAATTCCAAAGTTATTAATTATTCTTTTTTAAGGTAATAGAAATAGAGCTATTTTATATCAGGCTTATATAAAATGGAAAATAAATTGTATAATAATTGAAATCTAGTTTAGATCCTGTTGTATGGTTAAAATTAATAGAAAAAACAGTTTAATTAAATTGAATTGAAAACATTTTCAAAAGCAATCAAAATGAACTTAAAAAACAGGACCGAATCGAACAGGTTTATTTTTTAGAAAGCAGCTTCTCTTTTATTTTGTTTTAAAAACCAACGAATCATAATGCAAAATTCACCGTAATTATAAAACCTAAACTAGATATCAATTTTTCTTAAAATCATGTTTAATTCTTGCTGTATGGCCTTGGAGAAAATTATTTCATATAGCAAAATATCCACCTTTCTGATATACTTTATTCGATAATAATATCAGAAAAATATTTTTTTTTAATCTAATAAAAATTTTTTTTACATACTTTCGTCTGATATGTCAACATGAAATAACTGCCCGGTGTCTTCTTCAACAATTAACTTTAGTTCTGAGGAGTTGTCAATAAGATTTAAAGGATCCGTTATAGTTATCTTAGCTCCCTCTAAAGGGCCAAATTGAGTTCTTTTGGGAATACTTCTTCTTGCAAAAACTCCATACCCTGCTAAAAAAATTAATTAGAATTTTTTTATTGTTGTAAATGCAATGTCTATGAATGAATTTTACCATTAGTAGAGCTTGATAGTTTATTGATAGCTAAATAAGATATAGGAAGTGTGGCCCAAGCTCTTGCTGGCACTGCTTTGTCTGTGATCCGTTGGATATCAGTCAAATCAGTTTCTTCAATATCATGCGCTTTAAAATCATTAGTGGCAACAACTAAAAAAAGAAAAAATTATATATTATAGTTTATTTAATGCAACTTTAGTAATGGGCTTTCGTCGAGTGGTAGGTCGGATTTCTGCAGCGTTTCCAGAATTGTGCGTTACTGACAGGCAGTGTTCGCAACCGTAGTGTTTTTGTGAAAATTTGGATGGTTATCTTAGCCAGGGCTCTGAGTGGATGGTGGACTGTCATTCTCCCTGAGGGTGGAGATAGACGGAATCGTCTGAGGGCCACCTGTGTATGAGAGCGATTGTGTGTGTGTGTGTGTGTGTGTGTGTGTGTCATTCTCCCTCACTCCATGCATCACATGTTCATTAATAAAGTTTCTTTAAATAGAGTATAGAATTTATATTATCTTAATAAAATTTTTAACTACATTCCAAATAAGAGAATATATTGAATTGAGAGTTTATTAAAAATTTTACCTTGTTTATTTTCTTGCTCTTGAATTAAGCGCTTCGAACGGCGATTTTTTACAAGAGGAAACGTCTCAACATTTTCATTAATTTTTGTATCATTTTCCGATAAAAAATTCGTATAGTCCGCAGCGTTATCCAGAGGAAGTAATAATAATTCTATAAAAAAATATAACATAAATTTTTATCATTGTGATTATTAAATCAATGACATACCGTTGGATACAGGGGCAGTTACACCAACACCAACATCAACGTTAAGAGTAGGGTTCATATCTTCAAGAGTTGCAGCTGTATCTAAAGGGAGTTCCGGAAGAGGTGGAGGAGGTTCTTCTCCTGGATGTGGCGGAGTTAATGGAGGCTCTTCTTCTGGATGTGATGGAGTTTCTGGAGGACCAGTTTCCGGAAGCGATGCATCGTTGAGTACAAGCGACGCTAAATGGGTTAACACTGCTCCAATTAGAAGATTTCTTTTATTTATGTTCTCTTTATAGTAAGTGATAGAAGAATAAGGAAATCGATAGCGTTTTTCGTAAGAGCGACATGTGTATGAGGGGTAATAGTTTAGTTTGGAAAGAAAAAATGGGCGTTTATATTTATTTAAAAATCTTTAAAATATCATTTATCATAAAAGAATTGTATAATAGTAAAGAAATAGAAATAATAATTCATTAAAAGGAAATATAATGATTGGTACCCCTTAAGTCTTAATATAAACTCACGTTCTTGTTTAAGAGCCGAAGCTAGCAAGCCAAGCTGTTCAGAAGGAAATGCTCCATCCAAGCTATATGCCATAGTACTTCCATCAGGGGTAGCGATCATTAGTTGAACTCGACTAGCAGGTGGCAATGTTGAGGGTATTTGTGTCATCGGTTGAGGTGGAGGAGGAGCTAATGTTTGGGGCGGTGGGGGTGCTGGTTGTAAATCCTCTTGAGACCATCCTCCAGGTAGCTTAAAATAAAAAGAAAAAAATTAATATGTATTATGATAAAAATTAATAATAATACTAAGTTCTTTCGTAATGGGTTTCAAACCAGTTTGAATTCGTCATGCGCATATGTAGCATGCGAATTCAAATGTTTAGAACAAAGTCCGCATTTAAAACCGATTTAAACCCGAAGTCGAGTGTAAAAGAACCTAATGACTAATGGTATCACCCAAACAATATATGATCAAGTAACATATCACATTAATAGTGCCAAAATAGACAGACAAGGTAGATAAAGGTTTATTTTTAAAATCTCCAAACCTAAATGGTACGGTATGAATCTATAACTGGAAAAATAAACTCCTGTTCTATATTATCGTGATGATAGGGTCCAAATATTTTTTCCTTTATATTTATCATTTGTGCTTTATTTTTCAAAATTTTTTATTAGACGGAGTAAATTTATTTTTTAATAATTTATAGACAAAGAATTTAATTATGGTAGCTAATTCTATATTAGCCTAAGAGGGTCCAGGAACAAAGGCCACACTGTTCAAAGAAATATTTAAAATACCTGAACTACTGGTTGTTCCAAGTCTGATATTTGAGTGTCATGTTCAATTCTAGAAGACATAGTCGCAGGTAATAAGCCATTTGGTAATAAATCTGAACATTGAGCTCCTAATAAAGAAAATGCCTTATCCATAGAAGCAGAATTCATCAAATTAACTTGTAAATCTTCATTAGGAAGTAAAACATTTTGTGTTTCAATTTCATTAATATCATTGACAAGATCTTCGGGTGTAAGGGGTTTAGTTAGTAATCCCCCAGGATCTAGAGGATCGGAAGTTGTATTAAATGTGCCATCTTCAAGTTTCATAGTGAGACCAAGTTCAGAAGCAGCAGCAGCCGCAGCAATAACTTCTTCCACTGTGGCCACATCATCTGAATTATTTGGATTTGGCTGACATTCATTTGATAGTGGACTTACATCAATATGATCGTTTGGAAAAGCAAGTGGACTAAGTGACGTATGATCATAATCAGAAAAACTTGCCAGGTCTACAAATTCAGTCTAGAATGACCAGGAAAAACAATAAATTAGATTATAAGCAATAAAAAGAAAAAAATTTGTTTTTATATACATTGCTGCGCATGGAGCGAAATAAAAAGCGTGAAGCTGGTCGTGAATCCATAGCTTCATTGCTATTGCTCCAATCGAGTTCTACTGAAGAAACTTCTTTGCTTGATCTATCCATTTATGAAATATATAAAGTATTTTCTAAAAAAAAAAAAAAAAAAAAAAGGCATGTGTGATTAAAATAGAAAATAAATATAAGGTATATGCACCAATGCCTGACCATGTAGTTATGGCTGACAACTAAATATGTATATTCCGATATTTAGACAAGCATAGTGGTTTAAAGTTTGAATTTTTGTAGAAGAATAAAAGAATATGGATAGGCAGTTGGTAACAGTGCAAAATTAATGATGACCAGGTATTTTGAATGTTGAATAGTTACTTGGTTTGGTATCTTGAAGAAAAACGTAAGCGGCAAATATGATTTTGTTAAAAAAATACTTAATTTTGAAATTTAATTGTATATATAATTCTCATTTGTAATGATTTTAAATTATGAATGATCAATGTGGTAATTCACATAATGTCAAAAACAGTGTCAGAGAGTGGAGGTCACTTAAAGGTACAGATTTCATAGTTTTGCACCAGTGCCTGACCATAAGACAAAGAAGTATCTCTTCATGAAAATGAAGTGACAAGTGATGTAGAAAGTAACATAGGAATAGAAGAAAGTGCATTTCACATTAAGGATTAATTATGTTATTGTTGAATATGAAGTAGAATATTTTCCTGACTAGATAATAATAATAAGAAATTCTTTGGAATCCGTTGAAGTTGAGTATATTTTATCAAGTATGTCTATGAGTGACAAGGGGTGGAGATGTCCAGAAAGGAAAGAAGGTTTCAAAAAGAAAATGTTTTAAAGAGAATTTCTCTACCTTCTATAACTAAATCTCGGAGAATGTGTGAAGTTAAAGAAATTCTTCTGTAGGAAATAATATAACTTGAAGAGTTCCTGGTTGTGTTTGTTAATTATCAAAGGAAATGGAGAAAAACCCAGCTGCTTTCAGTTCAACAAATAAACTTTAATGCAAATATTTCGAATGCCTTCGCAATTTTTCTTCAATAATCTTTAACAATTCAAATGTACAAAGGGCAAATATAGTAAATGGTAACATTATTAGTTCTTATTATAGGAATTTTTTTATCACACAATAGGCCATATAAAAAATTTTTAAGTAAAATTTCCTATATTATGAACTAATAATATTACCACTTACTATATTTTCCTTTTGTACATTTTGATTGTTAAATAGATCTGCGCTGAAGAATTGAGTAAGCAATTCGAAATATTTACATTAAAGTTTGTTTGTTTGTTGAAGAGAAAGCAGCTGGTTTTTTCTCTATTTCACTTCATAGGAAATAATATTTTTTATAAAATGTTTTGGTGTATTAAAAATTTTGCACTTATTCTTAAATAAATGTGTGTAAACATTGAATTCAGTAGTTATAAGCTATTTTTTGTTCCTTATCACAAACATGGATACTTGGATTTTTAGCTGGAAAGGAATAACAAAATTATATGTGTGAAAAAAAAAACACAAAAGTAAATAGCATATTAATTAATTTTAGAGAGTTGTCAGGCACTAGAACAAAAGTGGTCAATGTTAGGGACAGAAGAAAATTGGGGGTAGGGTTCAGGTTCAAGGTCACACATTAAAAAAAAAATATATATATATATATATATATATATATATATTTTTGAAACTCTTCAGCAACTTTGATTTTTAAAAATTACTTTAAATAAAGAATTAAATTTGCTTTTCAATGACATATTACTTAATTTCGTAGAATATTTTGCTTGATAAAAGAAAAATTAAGAGAAATAATGTTAGATGGTCAGGCATTGGTGCATCTACCTTACGACTGGATATTTTTGAAAGAGAATTAAAATTGCTTTTTGTTTTATTTAATTAGTTGATTAAATAGGGAAAGAATCACTATAATTTCTTGCTTATAAATTTTTAGTTTTTCGAAAACATTTGGAAAACGTTTTGCTTTTGTGTGTTTTAGGTTAAAAATGGACAGAAATGTACATTTTTAATTATACTAAATTCACAATTAATTTATCTATCTATTTTATCATTAAGACAATAGAAATATTACTTTATTTGCAACAAAAAGTAAATTTTTCCCACTTTGAAGTTTTATTCGAGTAAATTCATTGTTAGAGAATTGCTGTCAATCATTGATATTAGTAATTAGCAATAAATAACATGCAAAAGAAATTTATTGTGTTATTTTGGAGCCAACATTTTTTCTGGTTGAATCGATCTCATAATTTCTTAAAATGATGGGTGAAAGTGTTTTGTATTGAAGAGAAGGCGCTCTTGGATTATCCGGCCTATCCGGCGTTGGTGTGCCATCCATTTACACCCGATAATACCAAAAAACTTCTCGTGCAAATAAATAGCATGCTAATGCACCGAATAGGCCAAAGATCCTGAGGTTGACCTAGAATATATTAAAAACTAATATCTATTTAATTTGAAAAAGTTTATTAAAATTTCGTTTTTGCCTACGCCACACTTATTATTATTTTAATCAATGATTTTGAATGTGCGGATTATTATAGTTAAATAGAACAAAAATAAATAAACAAACGTTCTCTGGGAATTTATTAGTCATAAGAAAATAATTCTTAAATGAGTTGTCAAATGAGTCACCTCTAATAATAATCAAATTATATCTGGAAATGAATAAAGATTTTTTTCTTAAACTACAGTGTGTGATAGGATTAGAACGATTTAGAAATGATAATAACATAATGAACTAGTCGATCGGAATAATCCGAGGATAAACTAATGAATCAGAAATCAAGAAGCTTTAAAACATTTACCTATAAAGATCAATTGGATGAAATGGAAATTTTTTTAACACTGAAGAATGTACTAAAATGGGTTTAAAAAATTTCCTTTGGCATAAATCTCAAGTTTCTTCCCTTAATAAAATAAAGAATCCTGGAAAAAAAAAAAGTTCGTTTGGCATAAATCTCAAGTATATTTGTTTAATAAAATAATGAATCATGCAGGGCTGATTAGCCAGAGGATAAATCAGTTAAGACAAAACTAATGAATCAGAAATCAAGAAGCTTTAAAACATTTACCTGTAAACATCAATTGGATGAAATGGAAATTTTTTTAACACTGATGAATGTACTAAAATGGGTTTAAAAAATTTCGTTTGGCATAAATCTCAAGTTTCTTCCCTTAATAAAATAAAGAATCCTGAAAAAAAAAAAGTTCGTTTGGCATAAATCTCAAGTATATTTGTTTAATAAAATAACGAATCATGCAGGAGCTGATTAGTCAGAGGATAAATCAGTTAAGACAAAACTAATGAAAGTTTATCTATTTATTTTGATATCCATAGTATCGGTAGCAGAGGATGGGGTTTAGAAGATAATCCCCCTCCCCATTGCATGTGTAAAAAATTAAAATAATTAATACTTTCTTATTCTTCTAAACCACTAAAATATAAACCTTACTTAAATGTATCCATAAAATTTTGAGGGCAATTCTCTACTCACCATACTTTTCACAAAAATTTCCTAATTCCCCTTGATAAATTCCTGGCACAGGTTCTGGACACTCTATACCTTGTTAAATATGTAGTTTTTATAGGTGATGTAAGTTATCTAAACTAGAATAAACATTGGTCCATTCTTTTATAAAAGTAAATTAAACAACTTTTTTAATATTAATTTCTCACAAATATATTCTCTGTAGCCATGGAGAGTTATGAAAAGAAAAACTATTTTAGAAAAATCGATTTTTTATATATTTTTAAAAAATCTCAAAAAAGTGGGGCAAAGTTACCCTAAAGTTTACGAATTTAATCTAGATATATAACATAATTAAACGTTGCTTAAATTAATTTCTTTCTCTTCACTCATTTGTGTCAAGAGAATGAGGTGGATTTCCTTCAACTAAGGATTATAAGCTTAATAAAAAATTAAATGAGATACATGAAAACCAAAATTACCAAATTTCATATTGTTTTATACTATATACTATGAAATTTACTATTTTTGAATTTTATGTAAATCTCCTAATTATTACTAATTAAGACAAAACAAAAGATAGTTTGTCTATTTTTTTTTTGATACATATAGTATGTTCATAAAACAAGAATACAGAACTATTATTTAATAAAACATAGGCCCTAGGGTAAATTGGGTAAATGGTCGCCATCGTCACAAGGAGTGAGATGTTATATAGTCAGTTTCCTCTAGGGGTAGAAAATTGGAAAATAATACCACCCCCGGGAACTGGCACAAAAAATTCTTGATGGTCAAAGTACCTGTAGGTCGGGAAATACAAGCCTAAAATTAAAATCAATCCAAATAGCCTAAGTCACATAGACTTAGGCTTAAGAGACTATTATTGATTATGAAAACAGTTGTTAGATAAGAACATTGAAAAATTTATAGTTATATCAAATTTCCAAATATAAAAATAAATATAAAGAATTGAATAAATCAGAAATACATAAAAGAATAGCAAAAACGCAGGTATTTAGGGGAGCAAAAACATCATGAATTTTTTGGAGTCAATCTCATTGTGGCGTCCTAGTGTCATATTTTAGAGTTTGAAAAAGTTTTCTTCCCATTAAGAAAAATTTGTTTAATAAAAAAATGCAATATTAAGTCTAATTAAAGTAATTTAAATTAGGGATATGAAGAGTGCTAATAAAAAAAATAAGTTATTCGTGATAAATACATATTTAAAACATGAATATATATAATTATATATTATGCAGTTTAGAATAATATTAAAAGTTAATAAATAAATTATCATTTAATTAAATATTTAATAAACTAATATAAAATATATGTGTATATATTTACCTTAGAACGTCCCTAATAAAACCAGGCAGGTATAATATTAGTTAATAAATTTTAAAAGCGATTAATAATTTTCAATTTTTTTTATGATTATTAATTTTAGTATAATAATTAAACTAGACACATTAAATAAATTTATATTAATTATAAGTATGGAAGATTATTTGGTTGGTTGTCATTCTACAAGTGCGCTTAAAGCCAAACTGGTCGAACTGAATAGTTCAGGACTCAAATAGATCAAAAGAACGAATGTTTGAAATAAACACAGAATTATAATCGGGTCACTTCTGGATTTCTCAGAGTCAGATCACTGGCGAAGAACAATTACCCTCTTCAATTTACCATAAAATTAATAAATAAATTTTTGGGCTTTTTATCCTTTAAAAAGAATCGCCCTACTACTTCCCCCACCTAAGGGTTCACAGAACAACTCAAGGATCTTCCAGTGTTGTCAATTTTGTGAAATCAATCATTTACCTCCTCTGAAATCAATTATAAATTGATTAATATAATTGTTTCCTTGCCATACTTTTAATTATTAAAATAGAAGAATAGTTTTTTATTAAATAATTTTTAAAATTTGGAGGGAAATTCAGAAATTCAATTTATCAAAAAAAAAAAAAAAAAAAAAAAAAAAAGCCCATACTCAAAGTTTAGACCGTCGAGAGACATTACAGAGCTAAGTCCTGATTTCTATATTTAATTTTTTTAATTATTGGTATTTGAGCTAGGAATCAGAGACTCTTTAAATATGATATATAATAAAAAAATGTTTAGTTTTTGATTCCAATTCAATTTTTTGTTTTATTTATAAAAATAATACTTTAAATTGAAATAGATGCTAAAATGTCGTTAGAGTTAAACAATTTAATAATTATTTAATTAATATTAAAGAGTCAGATGCTACAAATTATTATACTTTTTGAATTTTATAAAAAAAATTTAGATTCTTTTAAAAAAGAGGTTAATTTTGAGAATTTTTATTGCAACATATTCATAATGGGATAAAAAGTAATTAAACACTGAAAAATCACTTCTAGTTTTTGAATTATAATAAATTTTGTCTACAATGATTTGCAATTTTTGACAAGATTCATTACAATATTAACTCGCCGAATTCCATTCGGGTGAATTAAGTCAAAGATAAATTTTTTGAGCACAGTAGAAAATATTGCAGAAAATGTTATTTATTTAAAAAAATAAATAAAAAAAAGTAGATTAATAAAATTTGTACATCCAGTCAATCCTCCAAAACTCATAAGAAGTCTCTGATAAAATTAAAAAACATTTGTATTGTTTAAATAGATTTATGATTTAAAATAAATAATAACATAAATTGATCATTTGTTAAAGCTGTCTCTATTTTACAAAGCGTCCCACTTCCTTAATTAATTCTATAGTTTGTCATAGGCAAAAAAGACAATGATGACAGGGGACTAATGTCGGGAATAGTTAGTGGGGGCTCAGTTAATCCAAACCTCTATTACAAAAATTAAAACAAAGAAAACTGAAAAAAATTTCAAAAAAAAGATCAGAGAAAAATCATTAGCTATATTAGTCGACCTGATCCATAAGATTTGTGAGAAAGAAAATATAAAATATAAATGTAAATAACAAAGAACAATAAAAATATTTAAAAACAATATAATAATAAGAATTTTCTGAATCGGTGAATTTATATTATAAATAATATATATTGAAATTATATTAAAAAAATTTATACCAGTACCAGCAGTACCAAGGCGAGGAAAGAAAAATAAGTTTTTTAAAATATAAAATATACATATATAACTATATTCCAACGTATCTAAAATACTTCTATACAAAAATTTTTGAAAAATATTACATTAAAGAACACTGTTGTAGAGAATTTTCATTTAGAGGATTAAAATTGAAAGCTGAATAATCATTCATTAATTCTTTAGGAGGTTGTCCGCATTCTTGCATCTGAAAAAAATAAATACAATAAATATTTATAAAATCCCATTTGGAATTGGTTAAATAAAATAAGAAAATTTTATAATAAGTAATAAAGAAAGAATAAAGCCAGCAAATAAGTTGCTGGTTCCTCTTCTCTCTCTCTCTTGCCCCCTCACCTCCTCCAACCTCTAGAAAATTATTTGGGTATATGTCGTTATATATAAATTTAAAATGTTATGGAAAGTATATGCATATTAATTCATATAACATTTAAATGTATCTACTCTCACATCAAATATTTTTGTATTGTACGTATATTTGCTACACGAATACACCGATATAGATGCCCATAGATATGTTTTCTGAAAAATTATATAACCGAATAGCAGATGGGAAAAAATTAGAGCTGGTTTTTCTCCTTTATTACTTCCTGACAACCATCATCCATTATGATTATTGAATGCAATGTATTATTAACATGAAAATGTGCGGAAAGGGTGTGGCTATTCAGCTATTTAATATGGATAAAATACGATTTAATTTAATTTTATTCACATTTGGCCCCTGATATTGGCGCATTTTCTCCCACCTTTTTTCATATCCCTTGTATTTGTAGTATTAGTCAATTTTCGTTAACAATTTTATTGAAAAAATATTTTATATTAATCCATAAGTCTTGACCTACCTGCATAGTTTTTTTACTTATTATAATATATATATACTGGAGAGGTCAAGACGGCTTATGGAAATATATAAAATATTTTGAATATATACATATTATATATATAATATCGGATAAATTTATTAAAATCATCCCTGATTTATAATCCTAGTGAGTTGAGAAATTATTATAAGCGTTTCCTTCTTTTCTAATCGATTTTCAATAATCTTCAAATTTTTTATTTGTTATTCTAAAAAATTTTTATACTAGACAAATATGGAGATAATAATTAAACAATCAAACATTTTTTGGGTCAAATTAATATTTATTATTCATGGATCACACGTCTCCCATCTTCAGAGCAAAATTAAAAATAAATTATCTGAATCCTCAAAAATAATATATATATTAGGAATGGGAATTTCTAACTGTTAAGCGGAAATGTTTTTTAATCTCTTTTTTAGAAGCCTTCATAAATTTACCATCTCCTAAAAATCCCAATTTTTCTCCTTTTAATTGGTTCAAATTTTAAAATGTTAATTGGTTTATCTATATATATATATTATTTTCAAACATATAATTAATATTATTTAGACTAGTTCTACTATACGCGAATTTAAAATGGGGATGTTGGGAAGATGACTCCCTTGTATTGCAGACAAATATCGCTTTTGGATGATTTTATTTCGGCAGAACATTGACCATTGTTAAAGCGTTTTAAAAAAAAGACAATACCTTTCCCATTAAATCAAGAATAGTTTGAAATCGTTTCTTTTTGACTTCCTCGCCATCTGTACTTTGCTCTTTTTCCAATTCTTCACAAAGAACTTTCATCAGATCTAATTGTTTTTTATATCTTTCATAGTCTGAACACTCCAAAGTAGAACGTTTTTCTTCAAGCCAAGCAGGATACTAGAAAAAATTTTTTTAATATCCATATATTTTAATATATATATATAAATAGTACCTTATCAAGCATTTCTTTTAAAGCAGGGTATAAAATTTCTTTAGATAATAATGATTGCATCATTTGTTGAACTAAAGGGAAAAATTCCTCATTCCCAGCGTTATTTAATATATTTGGTATGTCTTCTTCCTCCAAACCATTCTAAAAAAAAAAGTTAGAGTGATTTTTAATAGACTGTTTCTCAACAAACTCAAAAGACAAGTATAATACAATTGGATATTACATTAAAATTTAAATATATTTTAAATATAAAAATATGTATAAAGTGGTGGTAACATTTTGTAATTAGCATGATTGGACCAATCTGTTTCACAACTATTATCGTAGTTTTTTTACTTTCCTGTTATCAAAAGTGAGGTAAAGCCCAAATCACAAAATCGATTTTTGTTTTATTAGTCTTACATTCAAATATTTCAAAGGGATGTTACAGCACATTGCTGGGTCCCTAAAGTTGCAGAGATGTTTCTGCAACCTTCTTGTGAGGTCCAAATGTTCGCTTTGCTATGTGAATGATAAATATTATTTTAATTAACCTCCCAAATACGTGATTTCATGTCACTACAAAAGTCTCGAGTCTGACGTTCAAATATGTCAATCTCCCTTTTAACCAAAATTATATATAATAATAAATGAAGAAGAAATAAATACAGTGGTTTCGGAGAGGTTTTGAAGAGTTTCCGAAATGAAAGCAGAAAATTCCTCTGGAGTGTTTTTTCCTTCTATTCCAGCAGCCAAAGCAAATTTTTCTAAATCTTGGCTCAATTTCTCTGGAGTTAATTCATCTAAACCATTTTCTAAAAGGATTTAAAATTTATATGAAGTATAAAAAAAAATAAATTATGCAAAAATAAAATACCATCATTAAGAAGAGATTGAAAATTCTTTTCAAAATTTAAAGCAGCGTTTTGAAGAAATTCTTCACTCCATTCACTTTCTTTGGATTTTGATTCTTCAACTTTTTCATCTTTTTCTTTGTTTTCATTTTTTCCTTTCGAAGAGTTTAAATCAAAATCTTCTAACGCATCTGATAATATAAATTCATTATTTAAAAAATTAGATATATCTTTTTTATGACAATATATAAAATAAATATTTACTTGATAATAAATCCTCTAACTCAGGATCAAGCTTAACACTGTTCTCTTTTGCCATTTTATATAATTAATTCTCTTTATATTATACGAAATTAAATATAAAGTAGTATAATTTATGAATAAATTTTATTTATATTAAAAATTATCAATGACTAGATGTGAATAATAATGAGACATAATTTTGTTAAAATAGCAAATTCCAAAGTAGTCTTATGAGAATGAAGACTTGATAAAATAAAAATATAGTCAAAATGACGTCAGGACATCCATCTTTAAAAAAGGCAAAGAGCTGATTTGTAAAATGATGGCAATTTGTTTTTATATAACAAAAAATGTTCTCAATCTATAATTTAAAAAATTTAGATTTATAATAGGTCGTTGTAGAATTATAGAAATTTTTAAATAAGAAGTTTTGTCATTTAAGGTCTTTGCTTTCAATAACGCACTCTCTATACCAACTCAGAAACTTATAGATGGCGGGATTTTTTAGTTTTAAATTTTATTCATTTAAATATTAAAAAAGTTATAAATATAAAAATAAATAAATACTAAGAAAATAAAAAATAAAATAATTAAAAGAAAAAATTATAATAATACTTGTAGAATTATAAAAAAATTGAATTTAAAAATTTTTTCTTTTAAACAATTTTTTGAATTTCACAAAATAACCCTAAAATTATTTTAAAATATTTTCTTATCCAAAATTAATTTTTTATTAAATATACTATTAAAAATCAATAAAATTCTCTGATGTATATTGTGACATTTTAAGGTTAGAACTATACACACATATATAAAAATATTTTTAATTGTAAAAAAAAAAATAAATAAATTTTAAAAGATAAATAAAATCATTTTTGTTTAATAATAGACAGTGAATTTAAATAAAATAACAAAAAGTACAAGAAGTGAAAAAAGGTGATGAAGTATGAGCTTGCTTTCGTCATAAAATGGATTGAGTTTCAAATTAAAGATCGTGCAACTAAGTTGCAATTTCATTAGAAACTTTCTTTTAATCAGTTGGCACGCCATTCTCTAAATTACTTTGTAATAGTTATATTAAACCTTGTATATTGGAGAACAGTTTTATACATAACAATTTCACTATAATATATAAAGATTTATTAACATACCGGTAATTATTCTTATCAAATTTTTAATTTTTATTTAATTAGGGAGAACTAGCAAGGGTTATCACATAAAAAAAAAAACGATTAAATTTTAAATTTACAAATGTATCAAAAGTCATATATAGTTTTTAAATATGATTAGTGTTTGTGTATTAAATTTTTAATTTTGATTTTTGATAACTATATATCTCCCTATACTAGGGGGGATTTAATGCAATGTGGAATATTTGATATATAAAAAACACAAATATGTACTGGCTTGTAATACATTTTTTTCATCTTAAATTTTTCAAATACTACATTTGTTATCATACCTCATAACACAAAAATCATATTTTTCATATATCAAGCCTTAGAAGAAATCGCTGCCTTGCTGTAATAGGACACAACTCAAATGGAGACAAATATATATTGGCGCTATCACCTAAAAATATCCGTAAATTTGTTTGATTTTATTGTTGACAGGTCAAGGTTAATGTTGATATAAACTTTAATCATATATATATATATGTATATATATATATATAATTCTGAGGGTGACCTAGTAAATTTAGGCCGAAACGGTATTTTGGGAATTTTTTACTAAACCCGACGCTTCTTGCAGGCTGCTTTCTCCTTGAAATTTAACACCTCCCAACTCTTCACAACTCAAAAATTTCAAATTTGTTTTTATTGTATAAAAAGTCGACATTTCTCCTGAATGCATGTAGTGATTAGTTGACAATATATTTTGTAAGTGCCAAGCCTCCAGGT
>JAAAKE020086456.1:0-21988 GCA_010014785.2 Anisolabis maritima | reverse complement strand
AAATTTATTCATTCATTATATTTATTTATTATTACATTATTTGTTTTTTCTTATTATAGATAAAAGATAAAAAAACAACTTCACATGGTGCAATTGCAATTAAGAAAAAATTAATATCAAATAGATATTATTATCTGACTGACGAAAAGTAAAAATTTTGTCATGTTATTTAATGTACAGTAAAACCTCTAATTCCGAGATTAGGGACGCCTTTTGCAAATAATTAATTTCCATTGAATCTCCAGATCCTGAACAAATTATTGAGTAATGAGGATGCCCGGAATATAGTGATTTCACTGTTTTATCTGTAAAATACTTTTTTACATTCTGATTATTGAAAAAAATTTAATGGTCGGCGAATGAAAAATCTACCTACATCGTATATCAGTGTATATAATCTATTAGTTATGATAAAATCTTAACTAACTAAAGCTATCTATGCCTGAGTGAATTAATAAACGAATAATTTGAATTTTTTAATTTAAATATCTAGTAATTTTGGAAAAGAAGATATTTTTAATTTTTAATCTTTATTGTTTAATTTATTATTTGCTTTTACTCTTATTTTGATTTTATAATAATTAATTAATAAAAATTAATAATAATGTTTGTTATTCATTTTGTTTGAATTTTTTAAAAATAGAAATTGGTTTAGAAAGAAAGAGCCTCATTTCACTTCCCTTGGCCCTTTGTCCAGAGTCATTAGATTACAATTTTACATAAATTTGAGAGCAATTTAAATCTTCAAAAGATAAATAAATGCAAGAGAATTTATATTATGAAAATTTACTAGTAATATGATAGTGTGAAGATTAACTATTTTTATGATATGTTTTGCCTATATTAACTAATAAAGGAAAATGTATCGTCACAAATAATTTAAACTTGAAACTAATTTATATCACAAGTAATTTTTCATTGAAATTACTAATATTTAGAACAATTTAGCGCATGCTCAAATTAATGTAAAACTTGTAAATAAAATCTGAGTCTCCTTTAAATTAACGCTGGCCTTACTTGACATAACACGTATGACTCCAAGAAAGGATATTCTCACTATGTCCTCAGTAGTCTCTCTCTTCTCTGAAAAGAAGAAAAAGTTCCTCGTAGTCTCCAAGATGACCCAAAATGGCCTCATGAACATGTACTTTTTCAAATGTAGGTATCCATAAAAACTACTGGAGGCTGAATGTATTAATCTAAAAATATAAATATAAATAAATATTTATAGTTATAAAAAATTGATGTTGACTATACCTTCATATAATATAAATTTACTACAAAAATACTTTTAGTAAAATATACATCTTTTGAAAATAAATAATAATAATTACTTTACGTTTTAAGAGAGACAAACCAAATGACAGAAAGCTATATTTAATATTTTTAAATTATCTAGTTCAATAATTATAATATATGGTGTAACAATTAATTAATAATTTATGTCTAATCTATCTATCCTCTTGAGTATGAAGTCATTATTCAATTATACATATCAAAGAAATTTAACTTCGATATTTTATTAAAATCGAACGAAAAATAAAAAAAAACTAATTTTGAAGAGAGGATCCATCCTCTGAAAGTGTTTTAATTAATTTTTCAATTATTTACAATAAACAAGAGCTAAATCTCAAAGTTTTTTTAATAAAAATAAAGAACTTAAAAAAATTAATTAATTAACTTTAGGAGTAGGTTCACTCCTCCAGTAGCGCTTGTGAACTCACTTTTCAATTAAATATATTGCAAATGCAAGGTTTAATGTAGAGAAAAATAGTTTATTTTTCTCATAACTCTCAAGATTTTCCTTCTCAAACCTTCCAAAATAATCATTTTTTATTTAAAACAATTTTTGTTTTAATAAACACTTAGACCCCCTTATGTAGTTGCCATCCTATTTCAAAATTGAACCCTGAGAGAATGCTTTACCTAAGAAAATTTGTATAAAGTTGTATAGGTAACGCCAATAATGCAAGAGGAGAGGAAACGAAAAAGCCCGAACTTTCCCGAACACTGAACAAAGAAGGAGAGTGAGAGGCAAAGCAAAAGAGGGAAAGAGAAAGAGATAGACGCCACATCATATTCACTCGCCTCCATATAAAGAGATTTTTCGTTCTCTTTTTTTCGAATACGGATACGATATTTTCAAAAAGAAAATGGCATGATTAAAATATATTCTTATAAGAAGCCCCACAATTTTAAAGCACAATTTAATGGCCGCCCAAACAATTCACTCTAGACAAATCCAAAATAATATAAATAATTAAAGAGAAATACCTGGAAATCTGAAGTGAAAATTGAAATTCATTGTAAAATGAAATTTGAAAAAGCCAAGGCATGTGGTGAAGGAGTCAAAGCGTCGTTGCTTGATCAGAAGCCGAAAGGTTAAGAGGAGGCGTTGAAAGCTCGATGGCTGCTCAGCACCTACTAGAGAGCCAAGCGGCCGACGGTTGCCTTGAGCTGAACAATCGAAACAGAGACCACGTGACATCGAGCTGCTCCTATTGGTCCAAATATTTCTAAACAATCAAACACCATATTCGAACAAATAAATAATTGAAAGCATTGCTAAAAGGCTAAAATCAATTATAAAAATAATTTAAAATATTAGAATATAACTTTATAACAGTTATCGTAGATAAAATATTATATTTATGATTGTCATCTTCTTTCTTTTTTTTAATCAATAAAATAAATTACATAAAACAGGCGTGGGCAAAATAACAATCATCGAAATAAATATCTAAAAAATTAGGCTTAAACTAAATTTTTTGATATAATTAATTATAACTAAATAGTTTTTTATTTTTATTCAATTATACCCATAAACAAAATAAAATATTTTCAACATGCAGTTGCGTAATTTGAATTTTGGAGACACAAAGGGAAATTTCAAAGAGTGTATAATATAAGATAAAAACACTTAGATAGATAAACAAAGGGCTACTAAATCCATCGCCTTAGTAGGTCTTTAGCTCCAAAGAACGGAATTAAAGTTAATTATTATTATTAATTATTAATTATTATTAATTATATATTTATATTTGATTTAATTTGATATTAAGATTTCCATGGAAATAGACGTTTTATGGTTCCCTGTTTCCAAAAAAAAGGCCCAAAAATGGTCTGCCTTTTCTTCTTTTTTAAGAGCCTTTCTGTTACATATATATTTCCGATTAGAATTTTGAAATTTTGTATTTAATTTTAATTTTTTATGAATTTTAATTTAAGGATAATATGGGATGGTACTTTCCTGAAATTCATTTTTCCTGGGGCGGATTTAATTTTAAAAAATTCCGAAATCAAATAAAATCAAAGAATTTCACTTATTCTATGAACTGTAATTGAATATTGTATTAATTCATCCTTTTTTGTATGTATTAAGATTGAAGGGATATATTTCATTGGTTTATAGAGCGGCTTTATGGCAATAATTCAAATAGTTTTTTTTGGGTGTTTAAAGATAACGTGTTAATTCAGGAACTTGTGGTTTTTTATGGGATTTCTTTCAATCTCTAAAGTATATAAGACTTTTGGGAAGACAATATACCTTAACAAAGGCCTAATTAAGAGGGACCACTGCTCACCTTAAATTAAAATAAATATATTTTTATTTCTCTTCCTTTATATGAAATAGATAAGTTGTTAACCCCGATATCCACTTAGATTTTAAATTTAAATAAAAAGAAAAAAATTATTGTATTTTAAATATTTAGACCAATTGTCATTAGGCGGCAGTCTAGTAGTTATTTTCTCGAGTGCGTAGAATGACTCATTTTCCCTCGCCATTTTTTGACTCTTGTTTTTTTTTTTTTTTTTTTTTTTGTATTTCACTTCGCTCTTTCGTTTCAATTGCGCAACACATACACATGTTCGCTTCATTCGTTTTCGTCGTGACAAATCGCGTGGAATAATTATTATATTGAGTATTTTAATTTATTCAATATACTGAACATTATTATTATATTAACAACATAATATATTTATAATTCTTTATATTTTTTTCGTAGAATCTCGATAAGTTTATATTTAATATTAATAAGCTATAATTTTTGTTTAGTACTTTATTTTTAAGCTATATATTACTTTTTTTTTTATATATTTCTATTTAATCTCAATTTCCATTTTGTTTTATTAAATTTATATTTTGTTATTTGCTCCTAATATTTTATTTTCTCATTTCACCTTTTAAAATTAATTGTTGTTCTTTAAATTTAGTTTTCTTTCGCCTTCAACTTATACTTAAATTAAATTTGGGAAGATTGTTCTAAGATAGATTCATATTTGTCTTAACATAAGTAAAGTATTACAATTGAATAAAAAATGTAATATTAAAATTTCAAAGGAAATACATGTTTCCAGACTCCCTCTCTATTTCCAAAGAAGTCGCAAAAATAGTTTTTCATTCTTTATTAAAAAATTTCAAATTAGCGGGTTTGTTTGAAATAACTAATATTTCAAAACAAAAGTCTATGAGGTTCCTATCTTTTAAAATTACACTAAATGTGATGAGATTATTGAATGTCGAATTCGAACTGAAATCTTCCACTTTTCCGAACCATTGGACCCATCACTTTTACTGGCGATTTGGTATAAGAGTGAGCATATCCGTTGTAAGATCCCAGTTCGAGTCCCGGATTATTATACATGATCAACACATCCTCTCATTCATATTACCATGAACAAATATTATTATTTTAATAAAATAAAGATATACCTTTTTATTAAAAAGCAATTTTATTATTAAATTTCCTATTTAATCTAAACTTTTTTATTTATTCAAATTTCGAATAAAAATATTTTTACAAAGATAAATACAATGGCTTTGGAACAAATTGAGAAATAAAAATATTCTCCAAATGAAATAATGAATTTCCAATAGAAAATTAATTTAAATTTAAATGTTTCTTCTTTGGCTTCTCTTAAGTTAATTTATTTCAATTGTATTTTTGACAAAGAACTCAAATTGATTTGTCCGCTGTTTATGGCAGCGTTTGATTTATTCAGAATAACAAAATATATATATAGAGCAGAGAGAGAATAAAGGAAATCAAGCGAACAGAAGAAAAGGGAGATATTTGATATTTCCAAAGGTTTCCAAGGGTAAGTAAAATTTCTCAAAAGAAATTTTATAAAGATATAATTTATCTGAAATAAAGAGGAAGAAAAATCAAAATAAAAAAAAATAGCACTCATACTACATTAAATAAGAATAATAAATAGTTATTTTATTTATTTACACAATGGCGGATCAAAGGGTGGGGAACGACTTGATCGTCCCCCCAGAGATATTACCTTTAGGAAATTAATTTCAGAGAAGGGAAATTGCTCACTCTAACCAGATTCTCCCTTTCCCTCAAAATTATTCCTTGGGTGGACCACGAGTATATAGTAGGTGGAAAAAGAATAGTGTTTTATGTTTATATAAAAAACTTGTCACTTTCTGCCTCTGGATTGACTTCAAAGCTCTCCCTTCCAAAATTCAAACATAAATATATTTTCTATATTCAGAAGGACATACTAGTAATTAAAGGAATCTGGTCCCTTCCTTTCCCTAAGGAGGTGAGTGGCTAATCGGATTACGGTCTTTAGAACCACTCATCGGAAAAGGATGAGATTTTAGAATCCTAAGAGTGCCTAAGGAATTTTAAAGTCCACAGGAGGCGAAAAAAAAAGCCCCCCCCCCCCCCCCACGAATTCCGGAGCATGCCGAATCTTTTGGGACTGAATTAAGACGTCCAGCCTTGGATCAATTTTCATAACTGTTGAGTGAAAACGCTGTAATTTGATTTAATCTCATTGACTTATTTTTTTTTTTATTTGTTAAAATCATTTTTCTGATTTAATATTATAAATTGGGAAATAGGAATTTAAAATACATTTTGTGTGATGAAAATCCTGATGACTTTTATTTTCAATTTTTTTTTTTATTAATTTTTCTCTCTGACCGCCTGTTTGTCACGTGAATTTAAGTAATTTCCTGTTGAGCTGAAGCTTTGAAATTTTTTATATATTATCTTTAAATATTGAACTTGCTCTAAAAAATAGGAAATCACAAAAAAAGTTTTTGGAATAATTATACAAAAATTAGGCTTAGCAAATTTTTTGGTTATGATCACAAGAACAATTTTAGAAGCCATTAGCTTCAAGAGATTTAAAAAAAATTAAATAATTATCTGAGAATATAAACTATATATGGTAAAGATAAATATTCTATTAAAGTGGGTCCAAGGCGGGTCGACCAGCTTATTTAAATTAATTGATAAACAATATAATTTAAATTTATTCCACTGAACGGGAACCGAACCCTTAAATCATTCAGTAAGTAAACACTTCTTTTCTGATTTATTTTGTTTATAGAATGGTACATTTCAGACCTGGATAATGACATAAAAATAAAAAATTTTTAATGGCATCACTAATTATTAAAGTTTTATGTGTAATTCACATACTCTCGACTCATATTCAAACTTTGATTCCTATATAGGAAAAAGACCAAGTAGAGAACTTTTCATTGAAAACACAAGGGATCGGTGGACGCGGACTGCGCAGCTAGTAATTTGGTAATCTGCATTTTCAGATTTTCAATTCTCCTCCTACTAATTATGCATTTAAGTTACCAAGATATAATAAATATTACACCCAGACACATGGCCCTATGGTATTATATTATATGTTAATAATTCAAGATTGTATTTTTTTCGTTGGATTGTGAGGGCGCAGCCATGGAGATTTTTCACCAAATAAATGAAAATTCTCAAATTAGTATTTCAGCAAAATTTTATTGAAGATTCTGTATTTTGGAGCATTTTCCCACAACTCGTGGTATAGATGATGACACAGTTATCATTTATAACTTTAAAAGTCAAGAGATGTGGATTTTCAACCAATCGGTTAAACCAATATCACTTGGCATAAAAAAATGTTTTGATAATAAATTATGACCTCATACTATGGTTAAAAGACAAACTCTTTATATTTATTGACTTTATCTTTTATTTACATTTATTTCTTCATCTAATTACCAATTTCCCTCAATTTTTTTTTAAATTTCCTTTATAAGAATAATTGTCCCGTCAATTATTTGAAAATCGTTTAGCCTATTATTCTTATTGTCATGTCTAATTGGAGTATAAATAGGACATGAGCGGAGGTGAGGATTGATTAGTCTTGGAAAGGGTGGAGAGGTTTGTTTTCTAACGACTCCGACTCCCCAAAGGGCTTCCAGTCCTAGTACTGGTTGGCAATGAAGGTGATGATGACCTGGTGCTTATGGTGCCTTCCTCTTTGCTTTGGGCTTTCAGAAATTTTGGATCCAGAATTATTATTAAGAGTCAAAAAGTACCAGGAGGCAAAATGTGTTCATCTTTGGTATAATCCCAAAACTTATAGGACTAAAGAACTTGGTGAGTTTAGCGCCCTGCATTTTATTTTATAAAAGACCTTTATTTCAAAATTTTAATATATTTTTTAATTGTTTAGTAGGGAATTCAGATTTCAATAAAACATGAAAGCATCTTTATCTCTAGTTCAATATTTTTCAGCCCCCACGCGAATATTTTAATTTCATTAAACTTCACCTTATTATTACTTATTATTATTACTCACGACTGGGATATTTGCATTTAGTGACGGACTAAGCCTCCAGCGGACCCTTGAGAAGGCTCTAAACATTTCCTCTATTTATCTATGGGTTTCTGTTTGCATTGTATATCTAAGGCTCTTGAGGTCCATGGTTTGAATAAAATTTAATACGAATGTTGATGTTACCGTTATCAAAAATAGCAATCACTTGAAATCTAATAGCCCTTGACGTTTATTAACATTTATTAATTATGTTGCATTTTTTCACAAAAGCACTTAATCAAGAAAAAATATATTTCATTATTAAATCATTAATTAAGCTTACAAAAATTAAGTAAATAAATGTATGATATAAAAAATTTCTATTTGAATATTATGTAGGCCTCACAAAGGAAGGCTGGAAAATATTGATCTAGATCCACCTCTCCATCTACTATCTCCTCAAATGCAATTGGACACCCTCTTTTGTTTCGTCTTAAGGGATAAGCAGAAGAGTTACATGAAATTCAAAATCATCAAATTTCATGTTTATGACTTTTACCTATTATATAGTATTTTTGGATTTCAAATAGGTTTTAAAATTATTAAATTAAAATTAAAATCATTAAAACAAAATAAAAGTTAAAGAATGCCCATTTACTTTTGAAGGGGAGAGTACATTCATCTTTTGCTAGTGTAATTGTTAAATTTCACCTCATATGACGGAACTTTTATGATTTTTTCAATTATTTAAAAATAATCTTATTGATGAAGGCATATGAAAAAAATCTGATGCGACTAAACGCACATCACACAACTTTCTCTTACCTAAGGTAAGATTTTTGCGCCCGGTCCCCTAGGCAGCCGTTTAATACCAATTTATTCGATTTCTTTAGAGTAGTTTAAGAAACAGAGCTCCTGCCGATTACCTGAACAACGGCAAAAGGCTACATTAGTAAAGTAGGTAATTTGGAGGGGAGGTTAAAGTGAATTTTGAGAAAATTGCAAAAAACTAAAAAAGAACATCAGTAAAGTACTAGTACTCTTTGACCGTTTTATCAAAAAGCTTCAAGGTGCAAGCGATATAGGAACTTAGTTTAAACATAAAATTTCAGCCTTTTACTTTTTTCAATTTTGAGAATTCTTGTTTGCAGATAGACATACACACAGAGAGAAAGAGAGAGAGAGACAGACAGACAGTCCAATTTGCGAGACCCTTTTTTTAGACTCAGGGGCCCTCAAAATGTGTATTTCCGTTGAAATCTCGACTTCGAATTTTTTGCGATTGCAATATGTTCTCACTATATATTTCATGGGTTTGGTCTGTCCGAGGCTGCATTTCAATTTACCGCACCTCCATAGCTTTGACCTCCCGTAATGGTACATTTTTTAAACTTTTTTAGAAGTGGCCTCATAAATTTTCTACTGCTCTAATTTTTTCCTTGATTCTAAATAAACAGATAGTAAAATGTAGTATTGGAGTCATCAGTAATCTGGCAACAGAATTGCTAAAATCAGCTGAATCGTAAAACAAATAGCCTAATCCAGCGCGTTGTACAACCGCGAATCGGTTTTATTCTATAATGTTTTTGCACGGCATGTAACAATAGTTACATCGAAAGAATATCGAAGTCTTAAAAAGATGGATCCGCCTGCTAACCATCCATAAATTGCGCACAATCGTGAAAACCGATTCTTGCCTCTTTTTCAAGGAAATGTGTATACTTTGCTGGAACTCAAATTCCCGTTTCGTGCTAGTATAAATCGAATATGCTAGGGAGGAGCGTAAACAGAATTTTCATTGGGAAGGAAAGGAAGAAAGAACCCAAATAAAATTTTGTCTTTAAAGTTAGATTTTCTATTTTTACAATTGGTTCTTATTATTTATTAATTCAATTAAAACTTATTATTTTTGAAATTTTTTCAATTAACTTATTTAAAATTTTGTCACCTTTTTGGGCCTCCGTCTCTGAATATTCCCCTAACTTAATCCGCCACTATTATATTTCTCTTCACTCGATCGCCCGTCAATTTTTTTTTTCGTGAATTTAAGACCAAATACATTTCAGAATAAAATAGTTCTTAATAATTTCAATTTTTATAGTTTATTTAAAATATATATCTTTTATTTTTACTTTTGATTTTAAATTTAATAACTTTTGAGATACTCAGGCCACAATATGGAATTGGGTGATTTTTTTCTCTGGGCCGGTATGGGGGCGCGGAGTTCAGTCGACCTAATTGAAGAGCCAAAATTGTTATGATTGCAATACCCTCTTAAAGCACCAATCGGTAAGTAGAGTAAATAGATTAAAGATATACTGCACGGTAAAAAAATTACCTAAATATTTATCTAGACATAAAATCATAATTTTATAATTATATAAAAATTAATTAGAATCCAAATAAAAAACAAGCAAATAAAGTTTTCGAGATGTTTTTCTAGTGATTTTCACTAAAAGCGTGTGAATCTCTTAATTTAATTATCTTCAGTTAACTAGTTGCATTGTCCTCTTTCGGCGGTCCACACAAAATTTTGAAAGAAATTTAAAAGCTGGAATTAATCATTTTGGCTTAATTAATACAATAATTCGAAATGCTTTTATTAGGTGTACTTTGAAAGCTATTAAGAGTTATTTTTCTCTCGAGTTATCGATTTGTTTTTCAAATTCTCTATAAAATATAGGTTACTGATAATAATTGTAATTGATATATTAAGAGATAATTGCTATATTTATCTGATTCTTAAACCTTTAAAAAGTAGAAGGGAGATAGATTCCCCTTATATAAACAAGGCTTCATGTATTAGATGAAATGTTAGATATCTTTAGTTGTCTCTCTGTCTCCATTTATCATTTCCTAACTGGCTTAATAGATTTTAATCAATTTGATATATTGTATTTCGGCATCTGAGATTGAATAATTTTGATTCAGAGCGGGATCAAGAAAGCTTCCCATTTCGAGCAAACCTGTAGGTTGTCTTCATAATTCACATTATTTTTTTTTTTTTAGTAAATAAATATTTTTGGCTTCTATTTAAGCTTGGCGGATGGCCTTCCCCTTCCCATTTTTTAAAAGACTTTCTCAGCATCTGAAGCCATATAGACGACTATTTCCTTAATCCGACTCTCTATTATATTGATTATAACTGTAACCCTTCCATTTTAATTTAAATAAATTGTGTCTAATATAGGCCTAATCTGTTTATAAATTTATTTGACTTATTTTATCTGATTGAAATGCATTTTAATTTAAATTCCAAATCCATATTCTTATAGTTGAAAATGTTTACAATATAACTAGACTAGATAGAGATAGGAGCATAGAGTAATTTTTTTGGTATTTGATGACTGTATGTTTGGAATGATAGACAAGTTCGCGAATGTCTAAATGAAAACCCTTTAAAGGTAAAGCTCTTGCTTCATGGTCACCTCCACGTCTTTGCGATAAAATTTATTGAAATTATATTGGCTCTTAATTTTAATAAATATGGATGTCTAAATGGACTCAGATGTCGAAAGAGCCTCAAAAAATATTAACAAGGGCTAAACAAAAATTTCAAAATTTAGAAGATATATTGTACCTTTACTTTTCTTCTATAAGGTCACCAAGGTGTTGTGAAAGGTCTAAAGCAGCGGACAACATCACTTCTCTATTTAATGGAACATATTATGTTTACTTAATTATATTTTTGTGAGCAATTCTACTAATTTTATTTAAGTGGTTGGTTAAACTAAACAAATAATATTAGTGCAAAGTAATAAGAGGAAGGTAAGGCTCCCAAGGAAATAATATTTTGCATACTTCTCCGTTTAATGTAGATGTTTGATATTAGAGTGATGACATCATCCTCAGTACTATAACAAATGTTTAGCAAATCGTCATTGATCACTCTAATATCGAAACATTTAAATTAAACGGAGTATTATGCAAAATATTATTTCTTTGGCTGAGAATCTATATATATTAAGTTGGGAAGGTTGGAATCCCACTCTCACTCTAGAAAATTTCTAGATGTGGCTCTGTTATAAATAATATAAATTAATATGATGATTTCATGTTGACTTTTTACTCCCTGCTAATAAATGGCACTATTTTATATTTTAGGATTTCATCTACAGATTGGTCTTTTGTTCATTTCATTTTCTCGGAATGGATCATTTTTTGCTTCACCAGATTTGAATTCAAAACAGGTATCTCATTTACTCTCCTGTTTCTCTGGACCTGCCCTTAACGTCTTGATAATCAATCAGACCCCCATCATCGAAGAATTCCAAGTAATACTAAAATAATTTCATAAAAAAATAACACATACCATGGATTGACATTAATTTCTGTTTAGTTGCTTCCGAAATGTCCAGCTCACTAATGGATTTTTCGATTAATTGTTCCATATTCTTGAAAGATAATCCCCCAACGCACTTCCTAGAAGTTAACAATTAAGCATGGATGGGAGAGTAGCTATTGAGCAATTAATCGAAAAATCCATTTGAGTTGGTCATTCGGGTTGCCTAACTTCCAGCAACTAAACTCAAATTAATTTTACCAAACCATGGTAGCTATGTATTCATTCCATTTATATGATCATTTAAATCACAGTTAAATCAAAAACTTATTTTTTAGGTGTTAACGAGAATTGAAAGGATTCGAACTGATGCTATTTGGCTTTTAATATCAAACACTTTAAAAGTTTCGTTGCCTAATATCCTTTCTGGATTTCCACTTTTTTTGAATTGTCGAGTTCTAGTTGCTCGTCCTAAGAAACCAGGATGGTACCTGGAAGACGTCTATCAAAGCCATCAGAATCTTTCTTTACAAATTACAAGACTGGGCGAAATCGAGTCCCTGAGCCAGAAATCTTTTCTCGATAAAACGCCACTAATTATAAGGAGGAAGGATTTCCAAGGAGCGGAGCTTATCGTTTATATTATTGATGTAATAAGAAATATAATATATATATTCATATCGTACGTAGACATCTCAGGGTTTTAACCCCAAACTAAAAAAAAATATAAATGCCAAGAAGGCCCTAAGACTTCGTATAACTTCGAGACTATGAATAAACTTAGCCGAAGGAATATTTCATTTAAAAATCAAAAAATCTCATTAATTTTATTGAAATAATACACATATGATATATGGTACAATTTCTCTGGGCTCACACATAATGAGTGGATGTGTTATAATGTTTTGAGATTGTGGTAGCTTTTGGTAGGTGGAAACGATATATGTATGCGTTAGGGGTTGGTGGTCGAATGGTTATAGATTATTATATAAGGGGGGGTGTGGAGTAAAATATTTATTTTGGCTCTAGTTTACTGATATAAAAGAATACAATATAATAAGAAAGGTCGAGATGAGGAAGGCGAGAGTTCAGGGCAGAGTAATATAGGAAAGGTTTTCGACCACGCTCTATATAATTTACTAGCTTTAAATAATCTAAAGAGAATTTAAAAAATTTATTTAAAAAAAATAATGTGTCGCTAGTAATAATGTAATTTAAAAAATAAAATATATCAAATAAGAAAATTGGCATTTTTGTTGTTGTTGTGTAATATAAAGCAAAGTTGGAGGGATGGGAGAATTTTTTCAAACAAAAGTTGTTTCAAATGAAATGTTAATAAAATTCGTAAAGTCATATTGTATACTAATATTAATATTATATTTATTGAAAAAAATTGAGAATATCGTATAAAGTTATTAAAATTGGAATATCGAAAAAATGAGCGTTATTCCGCGTCTAAATAATAAACGTAATATAAATTCAAAATTACCTGAGCGTACGTTAAGTGAACTAAGCTGAGGCTGCATCTTTTATTATTAGTTAGTATTTTATATATTAAGATAAGGGAGTATTTGGTCGTTATAAAAGAATAAGAGCAGTGACTTGGGAAGGTCTCCGGCCAAGGAGCGCTCTTCAGGTTTTCTACAAATGACCAATTGACCGGAACCCGCGGCTAGTGGGCTGACTGCTTCTTAAAATACAGTTCCTTTTATAGTCATTCATTCGAACATCTGCATTCTCCAATCAGCAGTATTTTTCCATATGTCCTTTGTATGGATGTAACTCAATCATCAACATCAATTCAAATCTTAAAAACCAGCCGCGCTAGTCTTTTGGCTCTCGGATCTGATTTATAACAGATGGCGTCCACAAGTTTACACAGGTATTTATTTCGTCTCTATCTCCTGTCAGTCCCCCACGCCTACCTTATCTAACACCATGCAGTGCAACGTGCCGGTTTACATAATGCCAAAGAAAGAGGAAGTTGGTAGCCTACAAAAGTTTTAAGCCTAGTAGAGGGGAGGGGGCTTTGCTAACTCAAATTCCCCCTTTCATTTCTAAGCCCAGACTATTATTGTATTAAACGTAACCTAGTTATTTACAATTTGATAAGTTCTAAATGTTTGAGTTTAATATTCAAGGATTTTTCTAATGAAAAAGTAACACATCTAAAATTATACAAAAATTTAATAGAAGACTAATAATGAGAGAAAAGAGAACTATTTGAATCGAATGGTGATAAGGAAAAATTTTCGCCGCGGATGGCATTCGGAGCTCAAGTAAAAACAAACAAAGAGATAAGATGAATAATTGAAAGAAAAAATTTGAAGATTGTATAAAAAAATATATCAAATAGTATATTTTTTAATCAAAATGATAGTTGAATTTGATTAATAAGATTGGGCTGTGGGCTCCCTGCTGTCGAACTCAGATTTATCCGAAGCATATTACTTTTTTGCTTTCTATTATTTAAAAATATGTCTAGCTATATGTTTTGGGATATGGCATATACATATATATGCAAATGATTGAATAGGATATGAAACATAACATTCGCGTACCCGAATTGGCAGGGGAAAGTAAAGTGAAAGAAAATTTTTTTTTGTGTTTATATATTTTCTTTATATAGTGTATCAGTTTCCAAGAGGTGCCACCAATTTCTTCATTCCAAATTTATCCCAAAGAAAATATTCATAATTATAAAAAAAAATTAAATTGCCATATTTATTATCAAACATAGGAATTAAAAATATTTATATTTTGTTTCCAAGGATTTTTCCTATGTTTTCTATGGGAATCTTAAATTCCTATATTGAGGGCGCATTTTTGAGGAGGAAAATTATTAGTTCATCTTAAAGATTATCAAATTTATTATAGGCAGAGCCAATTTAATTAATATCGGTAGAGTAGTTTAAGATCAGTATCAGAATAAAGTGGGCTCCAAATAATTTTAAGGTGGGTAAGAGTTAACATTACAAAGATCTAAAAAATAATGGTTTTAGGAATTTTATTTAAAATAATCAGAGAAAATTTAGAGAAAATCGAAAAAAAGTTAATCAGTAATAATAATAATACTAATACTCGTTAGTCGATTTTAATCAAAAGCTTCAAGGCACAAGCAATGTAAGTGCCTAGCTTAAATATAAAATTTCAGTCTTGAGCAGCTTTGGTTAAACACACGCACACAACAATTTTGCAAGACCCAGGGAAACAGGGGACCTCAAAACGTGTATTTCCGTCAAGATCTCGACATCGATTTTTTTGCGATCCCAATACTTTCCCTATACTATATATTTCATATGTAGGTAAGAAAAAGTAAAAAGATTCAAATTAAATTCCTCTAACTACAGTAAAACCCGGTTAACCCTTTTGGGGCCCCTGCTAATCGAAATCGTTTTATTTGAATAAATGCCATTAAAGTACAAATACTTCAGAGTTTATAGATTTTTCGGATCGTGTTAAATCAAATTTTACTCTTGATAAAAAAGAAAGGGTTGCATTGCTGTCGTGGTGGGTTTGACTCTAATATGTTTTTGTGTAATATGGAATTTAAAAAATAAAGTTAATTCCGACATAGCAATGATGTTTTTCATCATTAAATTTGTTTCTCACAAATATTTATACCAGAATATTTAGTAGGCTTAAATAAATAAATATAATAAGAAATTAAAAATGCACTTACGAAAGTGGAGATTTAGGCGGGAAATCGTGGAGAGCAGCAGCGCGGAAACGAAGTAATCAGGAGGCCTTCTCAAGGCACACTGAGAATGAAGAAGTCAAGAGAATTTGGTCTGTGTTGGTCCCATGCAGGCGCAGACTTGTCCAATCTGGAATAGGAGAACAAGGAATTAGATGAAAAATAAATAATAACAAAAAAAGAGAGAAAAATTGTTCATCTATATATCTAATTAATATAAAATAACATCTCTCTATGATTTTATTAACTAGACAACATCATGAGATTTTTTAATGTATAAGATGTGTTAAGACTTTAAGTGTAGAGAGTAATTTTTTTTGTGATTTGTGATGATAAATAGCAATTTCAACAAATTACACTTGAACTGTAAAGACTTAAACAAACAGAATGGATCCAATTAGGAAAAAATAGTGGAGCTTTTCCTCTGGGCTGCGTCCACCTAAGGACTCTGTTGAAATTTCAATCTTGAAAAAATTATAAAAAATAATACTCATATCTACTACAATATCATTATATTTATTATTTTTAAACTTTTGATTAAAAATATTAGAATAAAAAATAAATAAAAATTTTTCATATAAAAATTGTTGAAGATAGAATAAATTTGCTTATGAATATTATTATGCTCGAGAGATATTTAGATTTTTCAAGTTTGAACTTCAAATGAAGTTTCACTTCGGCTGGGTCGATTGTCGTTTCAGTATAAGAAAATGGAAATTTTATGATAATTTTGTCTTCTATATTTTTTGTCAATTATAAATTGCAAGTCATTTGATATTAAAAAAATTGGTAATCTTTAATTTAATTAATGACACGTACATATTTTAATAAAATACTTGTCAGCATATATATTTTATATATCAATACATGGATTTAAAATAAATGTTAAAAAATCACATAAAATTAAATTTGTATAATTATATTTAAATTTCATATTTTGAAATAATAGCCTAAACGCATTTTTTCAGGAACATCCCATTGGATTTGTCAATTACTCAAATGGGAAAATTATAAGCCAGAAAGGATATTTGCCTCAATTGTGGGAGATAATAGAACAACATTTTAATTTCAGGTAATATGCAAAACATTTAGGGTATTTTAGAAAAGTAACTAATCCTTTTTTAACTTCTATATAGCTTTGGTGCAAACAAGGTAGCTGATCTTATATTTTAAATTCTGATAACGACCTATTATATTAATGTAATGTTATAGATCAGCTTAATACACTTATTTTCTGATCCAAATAATTAATCCATCTTTACCTCATTTATTTATTTTTTTAAGTTCTTCTGAGGCTATATTTAATCGGTTCTTATTTATTTAAATTAATTGATAGCCAATATAATTTAAATAAAATTTTGTCACTCCGAACGGGAAACGAACCACTGACCTTTGGTACGTGAAACAAGATCTTTACCTCTGCAACATGGAGCATGACCTTTACCTCATTAATTATCATTGATCTCCTGATTGCCCGAAAGACAAATTTCTAAAGGTTGGTAAGCCTGGTTTTAAAGTGTAATTAATTTGAAGAGAATCTCCGATAGCCTTTTGAAATGCAAATCGAATAATAATTTAGATAATTTGAATAATTAACTAACTTTTGAAATTTTGAATAGTTACTTTTTTAGGGGGACAGAAGGGGTGAAAAAACAGGAAAATGAATAATTAATATTTCTCAAAAAAAAAAAAAAAAAAAAAATCGAAAAAGGAAAAAATATAATTCACTATTTAAATATTAATTTTGCCATTTCAAAATAGTATAGGATAATGGTTGAAAAAAAAATTTTTTAAAGAGTAATAGTTGTGTGATGTGCTATAATCACACCAATTTTTTTTCATGCAGAGGTAGAGGTCTCGTCTCACCTTTTAACTCGTTTCAATATTAAACAATTATTTTGCGAGTAATTTTTTTGTTGCCACTTGATCCACCTGGAAAATAATCAACTCACAAAATAATTGTTTGAAATGGATATATATGACTACTATCAAGTCAGATCGAAGCTTTTGAATGTTATATCTGATTCAAATGTATATGTCTCAAAAAAATTATTAACCGTTAAATAGTTTTCGAATATATATACCTGTGCGTGTGTGGATGTGGATGTGGGAATGCCTGGGGTAGTCCATGTAATATATCGTATAGATAAAGTATTGCAATCGTAAAAAAAATATATATGTGTCGAGATAAATTAAATTATTAATATTCTTAGAGAGAAATACTATTTAAATTTTTGCTGAATGTGGCATGACAGATAATTATTGAGTAAAAGTGATTTGTAACTCCTGACCGGCCTGAAGAAAGCACTCTCTGTTCCGAAACGTTATAGTCAAAAGAGCAGTAAAATCAGTGCCCTGTCGACTGCCTCACATTAATTTCATTTCCAAATCTAGCCTTCAACTATTTTACTTTTACTTAAATATTAATCATTTATTTATAGTACATGAACAGGTATGTGCATGTATGAAGGCCTCTATTTTAATTCGGAAAATATAAAAAAAATCTTTATAATCCAAGTAAAATATTAAATTCTATTGATTAATATTCTTTAGTTTTATGTAAATTTTATACTTATATATTTATATATACCTATGGCAAAGAGGCTAATAATTGAAATAAACTTAGCGACACATAATATGAATATAGAACAGTGGTGGCGAATCTATAGCTTAGTACGTATGGAAATTTTAATCGTTTAGGAAAAATTTTGCCTGTAAGTAAAAAGATTAATAAAATTTACACAAGACAAATTGTCAATTGAGCCAAATGAAAATAAAAAAAAAAACAAAATAAAAAAGATACAACGATGGTAATCAATCAAATAAGGGTCAACGATAATATTGAGGAAATAAAATAAAATTATATTATTATGTGAATTTTAAATATTCAATAGCTAAAGAGTATAATAAATAAATATTTAGTAAATTTGAATTGAAATACCTAAGTAAAACAGTTGAGAAACGATCGAAGTCTGAGAGGCAAGGAGGCTGCCATGATAGCCGCCTATCAAATGAGGCAGTGTTGGATTGTTTACGGAGAGCGACATAGGTTCATTATTATTCAACAGTTCTCACTCGTATGATCTAGGCTAGCTTCTCGTCTTTCTTCCTAGGTAGGTCTTGAAATTTAATTGGCGAATTTTCACGCCAGAAATTTCCAATTTTCTGATTGGTTAATTAGTCAGGTGGGGAGGGGGGGGGAATGGATTCCAGAGAGAGAGAGAGAGATGGGAGGGCGAGGGAAGGGGAAGAGATTGATAAAAAATTATAATATATTTTGAATAAAAAAAAAAAAGTAATTGAGTGGTTCTATTATTCTGTTTATAATTAGAATGAATTAGAAGATGATCTAATTTATATGATATCTAAATAAAAGGGGAGGCAGGTAGTAAAAATAGTGTTGGCGTTTTTAAAAAAAATGAATATTAATTTTAAATATTAATAATCACAAAGTAATGGAGGTTATAAGGTTATCCTTTATCGGATTTAACATTATTTTCTCTTATCTTATATATATATTGGGAAAGAGGGGTGATTGAAAAAAATCGATGAGGAGAATCCAAATACTGAAAGTGAATCTAAAAGAATGGTCCTCCGTTGCGCCGTGGGATGTATTTGCGTGTAAATAAAACGGAAAAACGTTCGAGATTTTATATTTATAACTTAACTTAGTGCTAAAATTGGAGATCAGATTCAATCATTAAAAAAATTGGCGGGTCCACTATTTACTTGTAGATAAAGAAATCTGGTGTGACAAAATATCTCATTAATTTATCTTGTCTAAGCAAATAAGAGATGTGTGATGTGCTCTTATTCACTCCAGTTTTTGTCTATATTTTTGTTATTTATAATATTTCAGAAAAGTTATCTATATAAAAAGTTGTTCTAAATAAAATCGTGAGTAACTTTTTTTTTTTTTTTTTTAACAAAAAAAAAAAAATTTTCGCTAAAAGCGACCTTTGAATCGACCCCGTCTAGAAAGTGACTATGTAATTTATAAAAATACCAACCGACATGCCCGGACTTGTCATTTGGAGCACCGGGCGATGTCCAGTGCGCCGATGTCACTGTGAGCTGGTAGAATATTATGCATATTATTATATAGAATTATGTAAATTTGTATATTTAAATGATTAGACGTGACGTTCACAGCTTCAAAATATTTTTAACAAAATCCATTCATAATAAATCTGTATTTTGACGGAGAGGACACTTGCGCCCTAGTCCAATGTTGTGTTGTATCAAAGGTCAGTGGTTCATTTCCCGTCCTGAGCGACAAAAATTTATTTAAATTATATTGGCTACCAATTAATTTAAATAAATTTTTGTCGCTCAGGACGGGAAGCGAACCACGGGAGGAGTCTAAATGGCCTCAGATGCCGAAAAGAACTTAAAAAAAATGTGTTTTTAGAATCACATGAAAATAAAAATAAGGGATATTATAAAAAATTAAATCTCAAAATTATTATTCAAAATTAATTATATATATTAGATTTTAATTAATCATTTTTTGCCTTTTATATGGATAGAAAAGAAAAAAACTATATAGAAAGAATAATCAGTATAGGTGTCTTTCGGCGGGAGTTCAACACCCTTGTCCCTTGGGGCCTCCCATCCGCGCTGCCTGGCCTTGATTACCAACAAAGATATTGGTGGCTGTTCTCTCCCTTCAGCCAAGCCCGCCGTTATACTAAACTTTTTTTTAAGTCTCTTCAGGTTCTAAGGCCATATAGATTTTTAAATGATACATTATATTTATTAATATTTGATTTAAATCAATTTTCGTCGGACTGCTTGGGATTCGAACCCCCCAACCGTTGGCTTTCAAAACTGACAATGTCAACTTCTCAGCCAGGAGAGGGGGGGATACTAAACTTGAAACTGAATGTAGAAAACTACATATAGAAGGCTTCCGTTACCGCGAAAAAAATATTTTTTAGAACTTATTCACGTTTTTATAATAAATTAGTGAAAATATTTTTTCTAATAAATTTTTGATGATATTTTGGTCTAATTTTTTTCCAGATCGCATTATATCTACAACAGTACTCTTCGATGGGGCTCCTTTGTAGATGGGCAGTGGACAGGCATTGTCGGAATATTAGGCCAAAATGGAGGCGATGTGGGCTTAGGAGGGTTTATAAATATCCCAGCAAGGAAAGATGTCATCGACTTCGCTATGCCAGTGTTGAATAACAAGTTGGTAACAAAATCAGTCTTTTTAAAATAGCTATCATTATTTTAAAATGTTAGAAAAAAAAGAGCTGGTGGACATTGGTGTCATTTTTTTTTTGTTATCATAACGACTCTGAGCAAAAGTAATGCAAGACGCCCTTTTTGCATCTTCGATGTTTTTGGTTGAGATATTTTTAATATTTAAAAATGATTTTTTTTTTTTTAATTAATATTTCAAATTTATTTTACTTCTCGCACTATTATAATTATATAATAGTAAGATGAAAGTATTATGGTCATGAAAAATTTATCCCTGAGTTATTTAGAATATCTTTACTTTTAAAATCAAAAGGACCCCAAAAATGAAAAAAAAAACTTAATGTGAAAATGTGGATATGTATGTATCTTTTATTTTGGCTTATATCTCTAGAACCACTCTGAAAAGATGAAACTTAACCTCTTTGTAGCTATAGGAAGAGGCCTGAGAAGCTATTAAAATTTGTAGCGAATCGGTCCGCAGGGAGCGAAAAAAAAGGTCCTCCAAAATTTATTTTCCTCAGCATGTTGGGCCAAATATTTTGTAACTCTATGAAAATTACCATCAACCCTGGACCGATATACTTAACAATCTGTTGAGTGGGAGCGGAATTTTTTTTAAAAGACATACGTCATCATAGAGAGAAATTGAAATTTTATTTAATCTCTTTGACTTTTTTTTATTTTTTTAAATTCAATTAATAAAAAGATATTTATTTATCCAAACAAGATAACTTAAAAATCATGATGACAGAACTTGCATACTCGATAGGAGTGTAGGTCGCCGCCATAGAGGATATGATTAGCGATGACAATGAAAATTTACGGGAAAGTGTTGCAATTTCCTGGCTCTTTTTTCTTTAAATGTGTTCCTTAATATGCATTTTAATATTGATAAAATTTAATTTTTATGAAAAAAATGCTTCTGTTGGTAATGAAGAAAGCCACAATAATTATCTTTCAGTCAGAAGAAATTACTAAATTTATATTTTAGTCGACACTTCGAGTGTCAGTTACGCCTTTCCTCAAGACCACTGTCAAGGGCAACGCATTATTCATTTTGGGTAATTTGTTATTAGAAGCAGGAATATAATTAATAAAAATTAGTATAATTATAATTTTGATATTATAATAATAAAGTCTTTCCAAGCAACTATAATCATTTTTATTTTATTGATTTTAGAGTAGCTGAAGCTTTTTTTGTTATATTAATATAGGAAATTGTATATTATATG
>JAAAKE020086445.1:9982-21989 GCA_010014785.2 Anisolabis maritima | reverse complement strand
TTTGTTTTCTTTATTTGCCATAATATTTTTTTAATTGAAATTCTTGTTAATTATTTATTAAAATATCTATGAAAAATGTGAAAAATCCTCAAATTATTTGCCCATATTCAGAGTCGCCCGCAGACTATATTTTGCAGAATAAGTAGCCCCTAAGGGATAAAAGTTTGGCCACATCTGCTCTAAACCAATGGTGCGCAAACTATTTTTATGTTCGGCCCCATATTTTCTACAAAATATGGTTGCGACATCTGTATCTGATTACAGGCATATCTTGGACCTATGTCTGTAGCGACCAAAATAAATAAATAAATAATAAATAGTTGATGCGTGATTTACTGTAAAATAATTTTTGGATATGACGTGAAACGCCTATGGCAAAAACATGACTTTATTTTATGATGAAAATTGAAACAATTTTGGGAATTTAAATATTTTCTATCTAAAAATTTTAATGTTTGTAAAAATAATCACCAAAATTAATTACATTGTCAATAATAATAATTGTAATAAATTGCCTATTATTGTCTTCTAATGAATTACCCAATACTTAAAAAATATGTTAGGTACATACCTGATAACAAAACTAATTAGAATAATTGACAAAAGAGGTATATAAACAAAATCCACTTGAATAACTTTTACCTGTGACTGACATTAAAAGATTAGGAGTGGGAACATTCGAATTTAGGAGTTAGACTTTTGTTCTGAAGCTTAACATTATTACTCTGTCACAATTTGTCAGCAATTGTTTCCGTAAAAAAATCATTCTATTTTTAGAAATTAATGTAAATTTGGATATTATTTCAATTCGCTATTTTCTAATTGATTCTTAGGAAAGGGCTGGTTCAGCCAAAATAAAAGCCATTAGGTGCTTGTTGATCTTGGACGTTTGATGTTTCGAGATAAATTTATTATCTCATCTTCAGTCTAAAAAAAATCGAATATTTGGATAAAGTTAGTCTTTTTATACATATGTATATTACTATTACAATGAATATTCTCACAGTGATAGTAAGAGAGAGAGTATCACAATGATCATTGTGAGATCGACAAGTAAAGGCTTTTCTTTTGGCTGAACCTGCCCTTTCCTAAGAATAATTATTTTACACAACCACCAAATCTCTTCTATTTTCTGATTGATTTTTTTAGATGGAATTTTACAACTCAGAAAAATTTTCTCGTATGCTATAGTTTGCGCACCACTGCTCTGAAGGACCTAGCTCAGAGAGGGTTTCATTGTAATGTCCTAAATTAAATTTTACAAAAATTAATTTTAATTTACCCAATTTTTTTTTTTACATGTACGAAGACAAAATTTCAACTATTTTCTATAAAAATATTTTTTTGACAATTAAATGTTTAATAGCCATTTTTATTGTTGATTATAAATATTTAGAATTGTGATTTCAAATAGGTTAGGTAAAGAGGAAAGAGGGCGCTAATAGTAAATAATAGTAGCGCCAAGAGGGAAATAAAAAGGGTGGCCATGACATTGGTGCCATCTCTTGCATAAGAGGCTAACTAAAGTAGAGAATAAGCCAAGATGCTCAGAGTTTGGCTAAGAAGAGGTGAATATAAATCCTATCTCACTTCGAGATACATCATTGTGAGAAACACGGAATTGAGGATTTCACAGTGGTTATCATTAATCGTCTCCTGGAGCCTTTTTTTTTCAGATATTTTTTAGGACAAATTACTTCTCAGAAAGAAAATGTTTTTTTTATTAAAAGAAAAATATTTTTAATAAAATCTTTTAATTATTATTTACAATTAAATTACAGCCAAAACATCCATCTTTAAATGTCCAAGTGAAAAACCGAAAAAGAATTAATTTCTTTGGACAAAGTTCACTTCAAAGGTTTCATTTTTAAAATGTATGGATATTAATTAAAATAAATAAATTTTTTTTTTTTTGAGAATTTGAAGGTTATAAATTGAAGGAAGGAAGAAAACGTCCAAAAATGACATTATTTATCACCCTATAGTTTTAGCTTGCATTGCTTGTCTTCATCAGAGATGGTTGAAAATTAAAGTTTGAGTAATAATTGTAGAATTTGTAAATATGTTTTGCCTAAAGAAGGCAACTTTTCTACAACTTAAAACGTTTCCTGATAATGCATAAGTTTTATGGGTGGATTAATTTCTTTTTAAAACAAATTTAATATAATTTAGAGATAAATTATGGCTGTAGAAGATGAAGGAAAGATAGTCAAGTCTTGCCCTTCTTCAAGATCAGAAAGGGCGTGACTTGCGCCCGAAATGTCGACCAGAAATATAATGTCTAATTGTTCTCCTTGCTGCACTAACATTCCTTCGTCTTAATAAAATTTATTTTTATAATAAGAGAGATGATCCTATTTATAATTCGGAGAGGATAGAGGAGTTCTTTCGCCCTATTCAATCTCTATTTGGAAGAAATGGATGAGGGAATCTGCATCAACGGAGTACTAATTAATAACCTATGATATGCATATGATAATCGTAAACTCGTTATCTGATCTGGAAAACCTACTTCTAAAACTAGCAAAGAATATGATCTAAATATTAATCATTTCCAAAATAAACATCATCGGAGGGAGATAATATCATATTAAAGAATAAACTCATAGAACGAGTTCCCAGACACAAAGATTTTAAATGAACAGTGAGATAGATGTAAATTGAAAATAATCTATAATCGAGAACTCCATTAAGCAAAACTGAGAATAATAAGACGCTGTTTTCTCAATTCTATTCTACGGTGCCCTGGGATAGAAGATCGAAACATTTGAAATAAAACTCTATAGAAGCTAAAAATATCTTGATTTGAACAAGTACGAAAAACTCAAGTTGTCCAGGTCCCATTTTAGAGCTGCAGTTTCAATGGGCCAGATCGTCCTGATGATATCCAACCTTCGATAGAAGTCGGCACGAAAGAAGAAGAAGATGTGATGTAGGTATGTCGTATTCTTTGTTTTTCATATGCCGTTCCTTCCTTTTTAGTTAAACTCTCCTCTTTCCAGCCACCTCTGAAGAAGCAAGCAATGCAAGCCCGAAACCATAATTTTTGGACTCTTTTAATTTCAATAGCATCCAAACTCTCCAAATAATCTCAACATCCTCGAAGTTCACTTCAATTTTTTTTAACATTGTGAAATAACATAGGAGGATTTTTGTTTGTGTAGGGGGGGAAGTAAAATTTTTTCATTGCAAGTAATTCTTTTTAGAAATTTCATTTAAATTGATTATTTTTGTAAATTTGTTTGTTATTTTTATATAAATTTTGTATGAATATTTGCAATTTTTTTAGGGCGAGCTGCCGACCCCATTTATGTTCAAAGCTCTTTGAGGTTAGTTTTTAGATGACCGTATCGGTTTTATATCACAAGATGGGTCTTAAGGTGTTTTCTCAAAGTGGAATAATCCCGAAAATCCCTATTACAAATCTCACACGAGTAAGGCTTTTCGCCTGTATGGATCCTGAAATGCTGAGTCAAATTAGACTTATGATAAAATTCTTTGTTACACACTTGGCATTTGAATTGTTTCTTGTCAGAATGAGTCCTGAGATGGCGTGCTAATTGGGAGTTATGGCCATATTCTTTGCCACAAATTTCACATTTAAACGGCTTTTCACCAGTGTGCGTTCTAAAATGAACTGTTAAAGTGGATTTCCTATTAAATTGTTTGTTACAAATTTCACACTTGTAGGGATTTTCGCCGCTATGGATCCTCAAATGCTGAGTCAAATTGGATTTATGATAAAATTCTTTGTTACAAATTTGGCATTGGAACTGTTTCTCGTTAGAATGCGTCTTGAAATGCCGTGTCAAATGGGATTTGTGACGAAATTGGTTGCCACAAATTTCACATTTGAACGGCTTCAGGCCAGTGTGCGTGATTAAATGATCTGTCAGAGACGATTTCTTTTTAAATTGTTTGTTGCAAATGACACATTTGTGCGGCTTCTCGCCCGTGTGGACTCTACGATGTTCTAACAAATAAGATTTAAAAATAAATTGTTTTGTACAAAAATCGCATTTGAACGGCTTATCGCCACTATGAATCATAAGATGCCGTTTTAAATTGGATCCATCACTAAAGTGTTTACTACAAATTTCACATTTGTAGGATTTTTTGCCATCGTTTAATTTCTCGCTATGTTTCTTTGAAGGATTTATTATTATAATCTTGCTGTTCTTTTCTGAAAAGAAAAATGTATTTATATTAATATGAAAATGAAAATATTATTATAAAATATAAATCTTCATGCGAGTCTGAAACCTATATGGATCTTTTTGAAAGCATGTCCGATATGTAAAATTTTAATAAATGTTGGCCAAAACGAGCGCAAGTAAGAAGAACCATGCCATATTGCCAAAATAAACAATTTCATGACATTATGCAAAAACATTACATTACAAAACATTTATACCAAGTGACTAGTGAATTAAATAAATTTTAATCGGACTGCCTGGGATCCGAGTCCACACCCCTTGGCTTGGCTTTTAACATTATCAATATCTTTATTATCTCTCGCCAAGGGGGGGGGGGCTACCAATTAAGTGGTAGCCAATATAATTTAAATAAATTTTTGACGCTTAGAACAGGAAGCGAACCAGTGACCTTTGCTACGTGAAGTGAGACCTCTACCTCTGCACCAAGGGACAGAGCTTTTAATTAAATTGGTAATTAAATCTTATATAGGAATTAAAAATATTTATATTTTGTTACCATGGCAACGAGTTGTCCTATCTTTTCTATGGGATCCTAAATTGAGGGCCCATACTATTTTGGAAAATACATATATATATATATATATATAGATAAGAGAAAGTAAAAATAAGATGAGAAATGGCGTTTATAATGTACTTTTATAATGAATGTATTACGGTCACTTAGAAGAACAATTCCTGGAGTGGATAATGGAATGCCTCCAGCGGAACAACAGACAACGAATATATTAAAGAGGTTCCTGAATTTCATAAAAAAATATTTATTTATATATACCTTTCTTTAAAGTAGATTCTAATTTTATTTTATTTAAAGAATGAATATTTTTGCCAAGACATTTCTTAGCATGTTTCCAAAGGAAAAATAAATTTATGAAATTGGTCTTACATATGACGCAAGGGAAGACAGGACCTAAAAAAGAAAAAAGAAGAAAATCATATTAGGCTATATCATATATTTTTGTTCTTTAGTTTAATGTTTTTCAATGTTTTTTTTTTCTAAGAATATAAGTGAATTTTTCTTATATGTAACACATTTTGGGGCTGCATGGCTTCGGCTAACAGCTCTTAATAAATTTAAAAAAAAAAAATATTTTTTTATAATAAAATATGGTTTTCCCTAAAATTTAGAAAATACCAATATTGTTTTTTTTTTACCTTAAACTAGAAAAAAAAAAAGTAAAAAGAACAGACAAACGTTTGTTTGCATTCTGCAAGTAAAGATCAGCCTCAAAACACACTCCGCCACTGCGGACTGAAGATGTTATAAAAAGCGAAATTAATTCTAACTAATTAATTAATAATAAATTATAAAATATAAAATTTCGTTTTTTCAATGACCTTCACTTTTTATAGTTAGAGTGAACAGTTTTGGACTGAATTATTTATTTATATCAATTTAAATAAATTTTCATCCGACTGCTTGGTTTTGAAGGAATGCAATATTGACAATGTCAAAAGCTCTAAACTTTCGGTCACGTGGGGGGAAGGGGGGGGGGGGGAAAGAGCCCTTTTATTATTAAAAACAAATAAATTCAAAAAATATAAAGCAACAATAATACAATATCACAGAATTAAAGGGATGTAGAATATATATATATATATATTACAGCAAAGCTCTAAATTTTAATATTTATGAGTATTTCTTAGTACAATTATATATTATTATTTAAATTCGAAAATTGAAAGTCAGACAACTTATTGTTTATATAAGACTTTAGAGTTTATAATGGGATAGAAATTTTGTGGCTATTTTGGCAAAATGAGAAAGAGAAATTTACAACCATTTTTGGAACTTACCCATCTCACTATAACAATTGGGAAAACTTGGTCTTTCACATGTTTATTAGGTTTGAGCGGATTTTTATGAAATTTCATTGAGATTAAAACACTACTTTTGATATAAATCACACTAAAAAATGACAGTTTATCATCATGTTGTTGATATTTAGTTGTTTTTTTTTACCAAAAGTTGATCCATTTGAGATATTTCTGTTTGGAGCTTTTATTTTTTTAAATTTATTTAGGTTTGACTGGGTGGTCATAGCTTTAAAATTTTACAAGTATTAAATTAAAATAGAGTTTGGAGCTTAAATCTATTTATTATTTGAGGAAATAAAATGTCATTTTTATAGTGCACTGTATATAATCTAATTAAATTCATTATTAATAAAAGGGGTTTGTTTATTTTTCTCAGAGTTTAATCATCTTATTTAGTTAGCATTTATTTTATTTGTTTGGAATTTGGTTTTTGTATCCTTGACGTGGAAAGAATAGCTGAATTAGAACCTTTTAAGGATCTCAAACCATTTTCAAGTTTAAAATAAGGTGATTCGATGATTATGAAACCGGCTAGAAATGAATAAACATAGATCTGAAAATATATTTAATTATTAACAAAAACTTTTAAAGAAATATAATTGTTCAAAAACAGTGAATTTTTTAAATTATAGTAGAAAATAATTAAAATAAGTTCAAAAATTGACAAATGAGAGGTTATGAAATTAAAATTAATTACCTATATGAATTGGATAATTCGTTTCAATATCAGAATCTTCAGAAATCCTTTCTTCTTTTATATAAATAATGGACATTTTATGGGAAAAATTAATTTGTTTTATACAAAAAGTGAAAAAAATATATATATCAATGATGGAATGTCATAAAAATGAACAAATTTTGTTAGCGATATTAACACCTCCTGGTGGTCAACTGACTAAAATTCCTTTAAAAAATTGTCCTATTTTGGTGCCACCTCTTGAATTAGGAAACAACTAAGAAAAGGGATAAGAGGACAAAGAACAAATTTTAGAAGTTGATATGAGTTGGTTAAGTAAAGATAAATATGATAAATAAGATTTGCTTTCATGTTCTTTACGAGTTACATCATTGTAAGAATTTAAAAAAAAAAAAAGGCTTGTAGGCGTCCTGGAGTAGGGATTTTTTCAGATTTTTTGGACAAAATTCCTCAGAAAAAAAAAATCTCTTATTAAAGGAAAAAATTTTTTTTAATATATTCTTTTTATCATATTATTTACATTTAAATAAAATTATTTTTATTTTTTTATTTTATTATATCACAATATGAGTCTTAAGATGTTTTTTCAAATTAGAGGGATCACGAAAATGCTTAGTACAAATTTCACATGTGTAAGGTTTCTCGCCTGTATGGATTCTAAAATGCAATGTCATATTTGACTTATGAAAAAATTCTTTCTTACAAATTTCGCATTTGTAAGGTTTGCTCCCAATATGAATTCCATAATGTTTTTTCAAAGTGGATTTAGCACTAAATTGATTGTTACAAATTTCACATTTGTATGGTTTCTCGCCACTATGGACTCTATAATGTTTTGTCAAATTTGCTTTAGCGGTAAATAATTTGTTACAAATATGACATTTGAAAGGTTTTTCACCAGTATGGGTGAGAAGATGGCGTCTCAAATGAGATTTATGGTTAAAATGTTTGTTACAAATTTCACATGGGAATGGCTTTTCGCCTGTATGGATTCTACGATGATCTGTCAAAGAGGTTTTCTTATTAAATTGCTTGTTACATATCTCACATGTGTAAGGCTTCTCGCCCGTGTGGTTTCTACGATGTTCTACCAACGAGGATTTAAAATTGAATTGTTTACTGCAAATTTCACATTGGAATGGCTTCTCGCCACTGTGGATTCTAAGATGATCTGTTAACGTGGATTTAATACTAAATTCCTTGCTACAAATTTCACATTTAAAAGGTTTATCAGTAACATGGATCAGAAGATGGCGTGTCAAATGTGATTTATGACCAAATTTTTTGTTACAAACTTCACATTTGAAAGGTTTTTCGCCAGTATGGATCATAAAATGGCGTGTTAAGTGGGATTTCTTACTAAATTCTTTATTACAAGTTTCACATTTAAAAACTTTTTTTACAGCGGGAACTTGTGATTTCTTTGAAATCTTTTCCTGAACTTCTGTAGGTTTTTTATTGGTTTTCTTCTTTTCTGGAATGAGAAATTTAATAATCATATTACTTTCTAAATAAAATATTATTATAATAAAATAAAGTCTGACTATTTTCACACAAGTAGCTGTTAGAGAGGCTATGTGTAAATAGTCATTTATTCGAACAAACTGCAAACGGTTAGATTCAATGAACAAACAAATATTTACTCTTTTGTATGAAAGATTCAAATTGAATTTACATGTCGCAGTGAGATTAACTATGAATAGGACTACCAGACATCCCTTAGTTTGTATTTTTAAGGTCCTGACGTTGTAAAACATAGTCTTTATAAAATAAGGGAAATTCTCATAATTTTTAAAATATCTTATAAAACTAAGAATCGATTAAAATAATTAAATTTTAATATTATTGGACGAGCAGGTTTAAAAAAGAGAGTCTTAAGAGATATTGAGAAAAATCAGGGAGAGCGTTTCATTATAATAATAATTTGCCCAGTGGGTGAAATATGAAATTTTTTAGATTTATAAAATAAAAACATTCTTTCTAGACATTTATATAAATATGTGCAAAATTTTTTCACTATATGATTATTCATTTAGGAGGGGATGTGAAACAAATACCAGACTAGAACAGATTTTAACTTTAACTTTCCAATAAATAAATAAATTGTTAATCGTAATTAAAGTTCAATTGATTTAGTTTATATAAAATCAAAGGTGATTAATGGGTTTTAATGTGAATCAATACTTAAAATCAGAATTATATCAGGTCAAGTTGAGTAAGGGGTGTTTTTTGGAGAGGGGGGTTATATGCACCTTTTAAATATAGGTTCTTGTTTAAGAAATTCTTATTTTTATACAATCGTGAGATCCAATAAAGAACTAAAAATAAACACTCGTAAATAAAAAAATGTAAATTTAAATTTTATTTAAATATTATGATTAAATCTCACATTCATTATTTAATTAAAATTAAATTTTAATTAATTATATTCTTTGTTTGTTTTGATTTTGCTTTAATGGCGGACGTTCCAGGTCAACTATAAATATTTTTTTTTAAATTGCAAAAAATTTAAATACAAGTATTTCATATCATTTTATTCAGGAAAAAAGTCTAGTTTTATAATATATATAATGAAAAATATATATAATCTAAAAATATCTCCCCCACCCCCACCACCCTTCACCAACCCTCAATAGCGCTTACATCCTGTCCAAAAATCACTAAAATCTCAGCATTTTCCTCTATTATGTGTGCCATATTTCAAATCAAATTTATAATTTTTAATTTGGGTTAAGGAGAAAAGAAATTACCAGATTTCATTCCAAAAACGACTTAAATGGCCCGAGGGGACTTGAAAACATTTTGGCATCAGCCGTTCAATCTTGGATTTTTAAGGGTAATTACATGAACTTTACCTGGACAAAGTTAAAAAAAATGAAATTATCCAAAAACAAATGAAAATTTAAAAATTAAGTTAAAAGTAATAAAAACAAATTGAAAATCTGTCAAATGAAAACGAGGTTAGAAAATAAAAATTCTATATTTACCTGAATGAATTGGTTCTGGGTCAATCGTTTCAATTTCAGATTCATCAGAAATCTTTTCTTCTTTAATATAAATAACAGACATTTTAAAAAAGGAAAAAGTTAATTAGAAATTACTAATACTAATGAAATATATTGAATTTTTATTTATAACGATATTGGCGCAGTCTGGTGCAGAGAACCAAACAAAAGGAGGATGCGACACCAAAGTCTAAATGAACAAGTTTTCTCCATTTCTTTTCAACCAATAAGAGCCTTTCATTTTCTGGCGGGAATGACCCCAGCGAGAAACAGCATTTAAATTTCTTATATAGAGATAATTGTTTCATCATTGTCTAAAGTCAAAATAAATGTTTATCTTTTTATATATGATATTATATTATTAATTTTTAAATTATGCAGTAAAATCTTATTTTTTACATAAAAAATGCATTTCTACTCCTCTCGAAATGAGATGAATTTATAAAAGAAAAATATTGATATGAATTTGAAAAAAAAAATTGAATTCTTAATTTTATTAAAATCTACTTTGGTTCGATTCCCAGGTATGAAGGTGAACCAGCGGAGATGGCTTGCTGGATAAATACCAACTGGATGAAATGGGGACTCTTCTGGAATCCTTTGCAATTCTGGCTGATGTTCAATCCTTTTTAATTCAGCAATTTATCAGATTGTTGCTTTCGATTTGACGGAGATCAGGATAGTCAGGTGGCTAGATAGCATCAGGAATAATATCATTACGAATAGATTGTAGAGGAGTCCCAAAAGAAGTTCAGATCCCGAGATGCGGGTATAGAGGAGGAAAGAACAAGATTAAATTTTTAAATGAGTGTATTTGTTAAAGTGATAAAGAATAGGGTCGAATTATTTTTTATTTAGAATATGTTATTATATAATTTGTGTTGTATTTTAAATTTATTATTATTAAATTATTATTATTTAAATATATTAAATATCCTAACTAAAAATAAAAATTTTTTAGTTAGGAATCATAAGGCTTTCCCGCGTTACACCTTGAATAAAGTGACATAGATTAACGAGAAAACATTTTTTTATCTTTTCATCTCTTGCCACTACAATAATCTATATATGGTTGGATTCAGTTTTTAGTAGCAAATAACTGATATAGTTTTTCTTTTTGCATCATTGAGTTAAAAAGGCAAAAAAAAAACTTCATGCACCTGTCTTAAGTTTGAACCATTAAATGGTTTCAATATTTACCTAAGATTCCTACCCATTGACCTCACCTTTCCAGTCTTGGAATATTAGAGATTTTCCATATCATTTAGTTTTCCAGTAAGGGAAAAGTAAACGCAGCGTTGTGGACAAAAGCAGAAATTTATGAAGTGCAGTTCACTGCTTCCAGAGGGCCAATCTTGCTGCGTCACCCATAAGTAAAAGATGGTTTTTTAAATGTTTTTTTAAAGGGAATTGATCACGAAAATATTTATTACAAATTTCACATTTGTAGGGTTTCTCGCCAGTGTGGATTCTAAAATGTTTTGTTAAACTGCATTTAGTAGTAAAGTGTTTGTTACAAATTTCACAGTGGAAAGGTTTCTCATTAGTATGTATCCTGAAATGGCGTGTCAAATGGGATTTTTCAACAAATTGTTGGTTACAAACTTGACAGTGGAAAGGTTTCTCACTTGTATGTATCCTGAGATGGCGTGTCAAAAGAGATTTATGAGGAAATTGTTTGCTGCAAATTTCACATTTGAACGGCTTCTCGCCCGTATGGATTCTAAGGTGATGACCGGTCAATGTAGCTTTACTATTAAAATCTTTGTTGCAATATTCACATTTGAATGGCTTTTCACCAGTATGGGTTAATAGATGGGATGTCAAATTGTGTTTATGACTATAAAGTTTGTTACAAAATTCACATTTGAAAGGTTTTTCACCAGTATGGATCTGAAGATGACGTGTTAAATGATATTTGACATTAAATTGTTTGTTACAAATTTCACATTTAAAAGGTTTATTGTCACTATGGATAAGAAGATGGCGTTCCATATGGTGTTTTTTATTAAATTGTTTGTTACAAATTTTACATGTGAAAACTTTCTTGACAGCGGGAATATCCGATTTATTAGTTATATTAATATGTGGTGTTAAAGGATTTTGATTTGTTTCTTCATTTATACCTTTATTTTCTGGAAGGAAAAATTTATTTATATTACTTTGTAATTAAAATAATTATAAAATGGGGGGGGGGGGGGGTGGGACTTTTTTCCCATAGGGAGGGGGGTACATATTTTTGATTTAAAATAAAAGCGCTTTTAGGCTTTTAA
>JAAAKE020086434.1:0-21991 GCA_010014785.2 Anisolabis maritima | reverse complement strand
TCTCTACCCTTGCTGTCTGTCATGTTGATGTCATGAATTTGATTCCCATATAGTTAATTAATCAGAAAATTACAAAAGACATTGTTATTAAAAAATTTGAGAATCACAGACCATTTTCTTTTGTTAAGCAGTTTTTTTAGGTACGTTTTTTGTCATTTAGTTACATTTTTTGGCAAATTCATTTGTAATTTTTTCAATAAGGTGGATTCCAAGCATAATCCGTTATTTTTCATTTATAATTATGGAGATTCTTCTCAATAAAGAAGCAACTTTCGTCAGTATTAAAGTTTCCAGTTTTTCTTTTATTAAAATAAATAAATACATCTCATTGAATATGAATATTCCAATAAATGAATTTAATATCAAAAATAATTTTTTAGCGAATAAATATAATAAAACATTCGGTGATAGTCAACATCACACTCCACTAGATTATATATTTATCTTTAATCAAACAAAATTTCATTTTGACATTTAGGTAATTTGTCACTTTACGCTTTTTCCCCCTCACCGCTTCTTCCACCTCCACACATAATGCCATAAATTTAATTCACGTGTCATCACTTAAAAAAAAATTTTTTTCAAACTCGTGTTCATGACATTTGAAAAATAGTTTTCCAAAATAATATCTTAGGAAAGTTTTAAAATTCCTTAAAAATGGTTAAATAAATTAAAAAAGAAAATGATATTTCATGCGGTTAAAAATTCTTTTCATTTTTTTTTTTTATTGTTTTTCTATTTGATTCTTTCTAGCCATATGTTAGGACCGACGAATTAATGTAACTCTCTTGGAATTATACTAGGACGGGTTTCCATTTCCTATACCTTAGGCATCATTAAGAAAATTTTGCCATATATTGTATTTTATTCTCTTGATTAGTGCGGTTAATAAATCCTCGCAATATATCAAAACCGCACTAATCAAACTAAAAAACCATTATAATTATAATGAATGGATCGTGGAAAATATCAAAATTATGAAGATGTATTTTTTTCTCTCAAACCGTATCACATTGCCTTAGATGTACTTTAAATCTTTGAGGAATATGTATATGTATTTATTTTTATAGTAAAAATTAAAATTTATGTTTCACACAAAATTGCATAAAAGACATCAAGTACTAGAGGAACTGAAGTCAAGACTACCATTATAATACTGTAATGCCTATTATTAGGTAGTTGTCATTCACGCTAAATTTATTAATAAATAAAATTACGAACTTATTTAAAATATAACAATTAGATGACGAAATATTAACGGAATTAAAAAATAAATAAATAGAGTGCTCTAATCATGTAGAATACAATTCCCGAGATTAGCTACCAACGCTTCAGAGGGTTTGCAAAAAAATCGCACTTTTTGAAGTGCACTAATCAAATTTGGCATTGCATATATTAAGGGACAATCTCTCTTTTTTGCGCACTAATCAAAACCGCATTATTCAAACCCGCACTAATCAAACGATACTGTATACTCTATTTATAATCTTAGCTGCTTTATCCTTTCTGTTCTTTCCCTCCATTATAATAAATAAGAAAAAAAAATTAATCTTAAAAGTTTCGGATGTTTAATTAATTCTAAAATATTTCCCGCGTTACAATTCTTATCAACCCACGTATGATGAGGAAATATAAAACATTTCAAGAATTCCAAAGAGAACATATAACATGTGTTATTATGAACTTGGTTTGGTATCTGGTATCTGTTAAAATTCTAAAAATAACAATATCAATTTTATTAAGAAGGCGGAGCAGAATAGCGTCAAGGAGAACACAATGGGACGTGTTGTCAGAAAAATTGAAAGTATCAAAAGTAATATTTTGTACTTGTGCAATGCATCAACAATTTCATTGTCAACCAAACAAGTTATTTCTAAAGAGTATTATTAATGATTAATGATGCGTCGAGGAAACCACTATATCAGCCATCTAAATATTTATTTATTTTTATATTTCAAGTACGATTCTTTAGTTTGAAATTGATTTATTTTTCTAAAAGTATTTTTTGCTTTCGATATTTATTGGAATTAATCTTTTAATCTGATTTCGTTGCTATCATGAAATTATAATTAATTTAGGTAAAAAATTTTCAAGATGTGTGGCCTGATAAAGTTGCTAAGATTTTATTGGAGGGAAAAAGTATTATAAGTAATCGAAGTTTTTAGATGTTGAAATCTCAACGGGGTCGATATTGATCTTACTATTATCTTTTTTTTTTTATTATTTTTGAAATAACTGGAAAATTGAAAATAAATTAAGAATTAATTTTTACAATTATGGTGAGAGATCTTAAAGGCTCTTCTTCGTCAATAAAGTTTTTCTTTACGAAATGAACCAATTTTATAAATATATTTTTACAATGTAGTTAATTTACTGATGAAAGATATCTTTTATTCTCTTTTGCTATAACAATTTTTAACTGCTTTATAATGTCCAGTCCAACCCTCTATTCCATGAGAATATTCTATCAGTATTATTTCTTCCTTTGTATTAGTAAATTCCTCTTATTATTTTATTTATTCTTATTCTCGATTCAATCCTGGTATTTAACCCAAATTGTTTGTTCGAAATTATATAGTATAAAAAAATGAGCCTGAAATTTGCTGATCTGTATTAATTCAGTTTCGTGACCGAAGGCGATTTATTTTCCCAGGGGGTCGTGGCGAATTCCGGTGCAGTTCCGGGCTGGGTCGTGGCTAGGGTCCTGAAGGAGACTAAAGAGGGACCGAGGGGGACCTGGAGGACTTAGTGGACCCCTGGTCACGCGGCAATGAGTAGTTTATCTGATTGCTTTTCTAATGATAGCCCACGGATGCGGCACGACGGGACGGATCCGCCGTTCCGTTCCGTTTCGGTCCGAGAGAGCATTCCAACCCGCCGTCCTGGGCCCGCATTATTTCAGCTCGCTTCTTTTATATTTTTTTTCTTTCTCTTTTCTTCTCTCTACACCTTGGCGTTTCTAGTCTTCAAAGCGCGCACCTTCTTCTTTTTCTTCTTCTCTGATCCTTGCATTTTGCAACTCATTAGTAAACCATTCGCGCGTGATCGAGATCTCACTACGATTCTCATGAGACCCTATAGATTATTCTTCCCCTTTAGAGTTAAATATCTACAACGTTTTTTCTTCCATGACAGATAGGTAAAATGAATAAGGGGTTCTTTATATACATGAAAAATAATATTCTTTCTATAACAAACTTTGACCACTAAACTAACAAGTCGAAAAGCTGCAGGATGGAAATAAAATCAATTAACTTCAATCAGAAATACTAACATTTATTATTCTATATTTTCAAAAAATTTCATAATTTATTATTGTAAGAATATTTTCTCTGTTATAAATACTTATATATATATATATATATATATATATATATATATATATTTAATGACCAAACTTCTTTCTCTTTTTTTATACTGAGAAGTGTAATTTTAAGTTAGTCAAAATTTATAAGTCCTTGCAGTGACTGTTTCCCCCCCCCCAAAAAAAACGATATACTATTAATATTTTTAAATTAAAGACTACTTTTATTATAATAAAGTAAAGAATTTTAAAAGTTGAAAATTTTGTAACGGTTCGCTCTCAATATAAATCTTGTAGGCTCGGCGACTTTTTAGGTCCCAAATATGAATAATGAGTTTGCAGAAAGACACACCAACACACACAGAGACTCAGACTTCCTCCCTATTTCAGAAAGGAACTCCCCTACTAATGCGACGATAACCATGCAGAAGAAGACCTGAACAGGCCTGGGAGTCTGGGTCCAGATCTTAATTAGGGTCTTGTATTTTTTTTTTGTAAGGTGTAAGAGAGAAGTCTGTCGTAAAAGATACTCCATATTCCATAGATGCAGATAGACAAATACCATTAAAGAACACTTAATTTCAATTCAACAAGGCACTGTCCAAAAGTTATTGAGGGAATAAAAAAAAAATACTCAATTAAAGACTTTATTTAGAAATTTTTTTTTAAGAGAAAAAAGACCAAATTTCCAAAGAATAGCTATTTATATTAACTTAGGCCATTAATCCGACATTCCTTTAATTAGGTAATTTAAACTAAACCTTTCAGCTAGAAATTTTTTAAATTAAAAGATTGGCTAACCTAAATATAAAATTTTATTATAATAGCTCAAATATAAATTAAAATATTTCTTAATTAATATTATAAAGCCGTTGATAGGTACATCAAATTTTTTTTGATTGACCTAAATAACATATTTTTAGATTTTTTAAATTATATTTTATATAAAGAGTTTTATCTAGCATTTAGGGTGAATTTTTCTTCGCCGACCCCTTTTTTTTGACGCTCGTGTATGACCAAACTAAGGACTTTCATAATGTTATAAAATAAAAACCCCGTGTAGGACATGCAAATTAGACATTCAAATAGGTAAGATAATGAGTCCCACAAATAAGGTTTTCTAATATTTCAAGGTCACGTATGCGTAAAAACCCCGCTGATTACGAATATCCATTTTACTAGACGAGCGTGTCAATGAAAAATTTCATTTTCATATATTACGAACTATTTTAAACATCCTTTCCTTGAAAATTTTTTTTCTTCTCCGCTTTTGTCTATTTTACACCCCTCTTTGTCTAACGCCCGGGACAGTCGCTCAACATCGCGCCATTTTAAAACCGTTTAACAAATTTCTCAAGAAGGAAAATTAGCACCCATTCAATAAAAAATTTTAATTACTAAATGACAAGAGGTTTTTAATCTCTTTTAATAATAAGCTTTAACATAATACATTTTATAATAATATGCTATTAAATATATGCAAAACTTTTTGTTCCTTCTAATATTCTATTTGTATGCCAGTGTTCGGGATTGGATAATTAAATTTTGAATATTCGAGTTTTTAGGGCTATAAAGGAGGTGCAAATGGAAGTTAATGGAAGTTAAATGTTTAATCACAAAATGATTATCCTGAAATTACCGGGCTAATTTCAAGTAAATTTGATGTAAATATGTGATATAATTATATTATATTAATTTAAAATAGAGAGATGTGATTGAAGATGAAAAGGAAGAGGAGGAGAGGTATGTAAATTCAACAGACAGATGTTGCAAACAGCTTTTAGCTAATTTGAAACAGCGCAAAAGGCAGGAATGACTATTTTGGATGCCATTTTCATATTACCCTATGTATATATGTTTGTGTCTAATGTTTTTGCAAATTTTCTCTAGTATATATTCTAATAAAACTTGACATGCCAATAAAATGCAGATTCAGCAAAATTGACTAAGATTTCTTAAAATTTCTTTAACATAGATTTTTTTCTTCAAGTTTATAATTAATAACATATCTCAACATTCAAATATTTTTTAAGACGACTTGAAACATCAACGAAACAAAATTCAAGTAATTTGCATTTAAATGTGGCGAATTCTATTATAAAATATTCAGAAAAGAAAAACTTCCTTTATATAAGTTTAAAAACAACATTAAAACAAGTATCTTTAAATAACATTGAATTTAAAAATAAAAATACAAAAACTAATTATAAATATATATAATATATATAATTGTAATTCTCTAATGCCTGACTCTGTCTGTTTGTTTTTCATATTTTATTTTTAACAATAGAATATTATAAACAATAACGTTTTCTTAAATTCCGTTTAAGGAAACAAAATTATTTTGCTTTATTCAATCATTATTTGATCAAGGGAAGAGGTCATGGGAAAAGCTTCCCCCACTCTAACATCAACGTTCTTTATGATTGGTGCAGGGAGCAGCTGAGCGAGTTTACGTTGGAGTGGAGGTAATCTCTGTTATTATTGAATAGTAAGTAACGCGATTATAGAATGGAAATTCAATGACAAAATTATTTGTTATGAAGAGCCCCTGAATAGGCTTGACTTCCAACGAAGACCTAAATAAAATTTCCAATAATAATTATTTTATTGTTTCTAATATTTCCTAAGAAATTTTCTAAGCAATTTATTTAGAATCATTAAGAGTCTAATATGGAAACAAGCCAAGATTTAACAATAAATAGTTGATCTCCCTCTGATATAAAAATTTAACAGCTTTCAGGATCTAATGCGTCTGGAATTCACCCAATGCTTCAAAAAAAAAAAAAAATTTAAACATAATTAGAGCAAATCTTGATAAATAGATGAAGATCTAATCTCAATTTTAATTTATAGTGTAGATATATGGATGAAAGAGAAAAAAATATAATAATAGGAAATTTTAAAGCGGGTTCAATCAAAATTTTGGCACCTGCTGGGGTGATAAGACTAAGAAAATGGGCCCCAATTACTGATAATCGATTAATCGACAGCGTAATGATTTCCCATTTGAAGCTATTAATGTGGTGAAATTTTTTATATGACTCTTTAACTAGAAGTTTTTTTCCTCCTTGTGTTTAAGGCAGTGGTTCTCAGCTAGTGGCCTAATTAATTATTTTGAACTATTATGATTTAAATAGATTAATTTGTGACGAGAATATATATTATTTACTTCAACGTTTTAGTCTCTGTGTTTTTGGTAAGGTTTTCTTGAACCCTGTAGAAGGCGAGCTGGTTTGACGCTGGAAAACTGGTTGCTTTAGGAATTAAATGAAATAAGCCATAATTAGTTGAGTTTTAAATTACTATTATAAATATATTTTATGATAACTTACCGTTCACTATTCAGTGATTTTTGATTACAAATTCATATGTTTAAAAATTATATAAAAAATAGGCAAAGAAATTGCAACACTTTCCAGCCCCTTTTTAACAATCGCTAAGCAAATCCTCTGGATATATTCATAAGATGAAGCCGCTCTACAATCTTATCGAGTATGCATGTCTTGTCATGTTGATTTTTATGTTATCTTTTTTTTTTTTTTTTCTTTTTTTAAGTCTTTTTCGGCATCGGAGGCCATTTAGACTCTGTCCTTATTTATTTATATTAATTGGTAGCCTATTGCCTTTTCATTAATTGAATTTAAAAAGAGCCAAAGAGTTTAAATAAAATTTCAAAAAGTTTTCTCACTATGAAGAATGTTTATTATTTCGTACCCAATTTTTTTTTTTTTTGTTTTTTTTTCTTCCCACCCAACGAATTGTTTTGAAAATTGGTCCAGGACAGAACTTTACCATCATCGAAGATTTCAATTTCAAAAGATTTAGCCCAGCGGATGCTCAGGAAATCTTGGAGTCAATAAATATTGGGAAGCCTTTTTCCCGCCCCCTGCGGACCGATTCGTTTCAAATTTTAAAACCTTCCCAGATAACAGTCTCTCTCATTCTTGTTCTTACTGGTTGCCTGTGACCATTACAGGTCCGTTGGACCATATGTTTCCATATCAAAAAACCTAGAGCTAGCATATTCACCCTTTTCCGATGAGTGGTTCCAGAGATAAAAGCCAAAATAAAAGCTTCTTCACATATTTGAAACGTAAAGTTGTTTTAAAAAATTTTTCATGTACATAATATTTTCCTCTAATATTATAATATACTCGTATATAAAAGTGCAGGAAAGTAAAAAGTAACTATAAAAGTTTACTATATACTCTATATTTATAGAAATCGTTAACAATAATAATGAATTTTAAAATTTCAATAGGAAAAGACGGGAGAAAAAATATCTTTAAAAGAGGAAGGGGATGAGCAATTGACTGAGTGAATAATAGACTTATAATATTGGGTTAATATTCTTAAATAAACAATCCAATCCAAGAAGCTATATCCGTATGAATTTAGTTTGAATAATGACGATAATATAATTATTTTACAATAATAATTTAAATTCATTTATTCCAAACATAATTATTTTAAATTTACTGAAAAATTTTTTTGGGAATCTGTACCCCAGCGGTAAAAAAATTTTTATTCGTGATTTGATCTCATGTTATCTTTTGCATTTACGCGCTATTCTTCTTTTCAGAATAATTTAATCGTAATAAATTTATTATTTGCAGAGTATTCACACCTCTTATTTATTAAAATATTTATAATTATCAACAATGACATTGAAAAAACTGAGCGATATTTTTTTTTCTTATCAAAAATTTTAAAAATCTAATTATATATAATAAATAAAAATAACCAATTTTCATTAAATTAAAATATTAATTATATATGTGATATTATATATAAGAAATATTAAATATATAATTATTTTTTAATTATTTTACACGTTGGTTATTTTTATATTTTTAAAGTATTATTAGTTATCACGATATATATTTATGTGAAACGTTAAAGTTATTATAATTAAGAAAATTTAATTAATAGTAGAAGAATCAAAAATGAAAAAAAATGTTAGGCTGACTACCGTTCGTTTTATTTATTATTTCAAAAAATAAATAAATAAATATAGCTACTATATAAATTTAATAATATCGGAGGAAATATTTCTGATTTTAATTAACTAAAATTTAAAAAAAAAAAATATACTTTTAATCTATAACTCTTTCGAATGCCGTTATATGTATTTTTTTTTATATAAAATGCATGATGGAATTTTTATTTCCTCCTCCCAAATGGAGTTGACATTTGTGCGAGGCTCTCTTTTCAGTTAACATCTCTCTCATATTAATATTGCTTCCATCTCCAATTTAACAAAACAAATTTGAATAGTATATGCTTCTACTTATAAACAGAAGCTTGACGATTAATCAAATGAAAGCTTTTCATCATTTGCCCAACGAGCATTTTAACTATACAAAACTTGCTTTTGAAATTAACAATCTGCTCGAGTGGACCAGAATGAAATTCAAAAGGAAAAGTTAATAACAAGACAAAATCTAAAATCAAACATTGGTTTTAGACTTCCCAAACTTTAAATAGACATAAGAACAAATTTTCCATGATTCCACGTCCAGCCTAGAGACGATGGACTTAGGAGAGTTAAAACAACAACTTTCTAGAAACCAAACAAATCATCTAACTTGATATATAAGCTTAAGGAACAGAGAGCTTCTTAATAATGAAATAACAACAGGCTTTGAAATAACGGAAACTTAACACAGAGAGCCAACGTCAATTTGAGGACTTATTTAGAAATTAAGAGAAGGAAACGCAAATCTTTTGTCACCAAAGTTAATTAATTTTAAATTTTATAAATAGTAATAGTAAAATTTAAAGATTAGCAACCACAGTGATGAATTAATGTTCTCCATAAATCCACGGATTGTAAGTTTTGATACCAATATAATACGAGTAGTTAGATTTTTTTTTGGTTATGGAAACTTAAGGACCAACAGACCTATAAAGACCACATGTAACTAGGAACACAGGTGTAAAAGAGAGTGAGGACTTTCTATCATTTTGTTAGCCAAAAATAGAAGAAAAAAAATTCCGATGTCCTCTTAGTTTTAGAGATAAATTCTTTTATCCGGGAGAGAAATGTCAGCTTTTGAACTTCTAAACAGTCCCTCAAACTATTTCGGACTCCAGACTTTTGATGATATTATTTTTATAATAAGATAAAAAATACATAAAATTCAAGACATATCTATTTTAGTGCATTGCGACCGCTCTCTTAATTCCAGAGAGGTATAGAGAGGCAGGGAAGACGTGAGTCATGCCTTCCCCCCATCTTTTATAGGTTTCGAAGCTGGGAAGAACGGGGTCATTGTGGGAATTTTATTCTTAATCGTTTTTGAGAGGAAAGAGATTTTTAGAATTCCCAGTCCGGCTAGACTATAATTTTAATGTAATGGTGACCCCAACTAGAATATATTCTCTCTTTTCCCTTCCTGATCATCAAACATCAAACTCTAAACTCCCTCCCTCTCACTCGCATCTCTCCCCAAAATTACTGAAATATTATAAAAAAAAGGCAAGGAAAGAAAATTAAAAATATATCTAGTATATAGGAACATATTTTTTTCGGTGAAGCATGAAGCAGCTTGAAATAATTGCATTAATTTTGACCTAAACATTATATTTATTCCGTTTAATTAATTATTCTGATTATATTGTTGAATCATTTCTCGAACAATTACTCAGGCAGTCAATAATAAAAATTATTCTGACCTGTTTCGGTTCCCAAGAAATTCCGGGTGTAGTTTAATCTTCTATTAGAATATTTTCTTGTAAGTGTGTGCTCTTTTTTTAAATAAGATAATAGCTATTTTCGTTATTATGAGAGAAGTAATAAATATAAACATTAATAGAGTAATACGATAATCATCACAACTAATATTAATTTTTTATTCAAGTGTTCTAAATATATTTATTATTACTTATAATAATAAAAAAATCTCATTTCAATCTTTTTGAAGATTAACAAAAAAAAAAAATTTGATTAACGGATAATAGAACGGGAATTTTAATAAAAATTTCATTCTTTTCTGGCAATGATAACGTATATGTTTTGATTCAATTTCCACAAAAAAAATTGTTTGTTTATAATAACAAATCCAATATTGATATTAAATTTTGCTAAAATACACATACACACATGCATAGTTAGCTTGCCACTCCCCAGTGAAAACTAATTCAATTAATCTTGCTATTAAATCTCAAGAATAAAATACAATATTGACATTCCATCATCATCCTCACCTCTATCTTTGGAGATCGGATTAAATAATTGGAGGAGAGAGTGAGGAGGAAGAAGAGAGGCAAGCAGGTCTTCTGCACAAAGAAAGAAGATCCGACAAGAGCTGAGGTTTTGGTCCAGAGGCCAACCAGCATCCTTCACGCCACATCTGCTGCCGCCGGACCCAAGACTCGGGTCTCCACGCAAATTGTTCTTAATCACTCTTTGGGGTCCCGCCATTTACCTGTCGGTAAATACTATATTTTAGAATGGGCCAACAAATATATCCAAAACGTTCCAGGGAGAAAAAAAATTACCTTTCTTTATAACCCTGAACTCTAGAGGGGCCAACAAGACAAAACAGATTTCAATTATTATAGGATAGTATAAAAAACTAGTCATCATTTTCATATAGAATTTTCTATGAAATTTAATTAAATTTTTATTTAATAAAAAAAATCACATGATCCTTGTATGTTATGTTAATATATTTATAATCCAGATAATTACCGGTATATAATAGAAATTATATCAAAGATCCTTGCGCCCTCCTCATCTTATTAGGGCATGGATATTCATCACTCTTTTATTATTTTTTTTTATACAAATATTCCATTTAAGGATCATAGAAATGACTTCGATTTTCATTATAACAATTTATCTTTTTCTTAATTCGCAAATAGAATTATAAAAAGATAAAGGTTGCCCAATTACTTTTGTGGGTGGATAGTATATGAATGAATGTCTATGAATATGTATAATGTATAATTTTGGGATTCTTGAGTTTTTCTAAGGCCATTTAGACTCCGACATTATTTATTTTTATTAAATGGTATGTAATATAAATAAATTTGTATCTCTCAGGACGGGAAGCGAACGCCTGACCTTTAGTACATGAAGCAGGACCTCTATCTCTTCACCAAGAGGGCAGGGCTATGCAAATTGTTAAAATAAAATTTAAATTTAATAAATTATTTGGTGTATATTATAATTATATTAATTATATGAAATTTGTTTTTTTTTTATAAACTAAATTCTTATTATTTTTATATACCCTGGTAGAAAACAAAAAGAAAATATAACAAATATTATTATGGTGATTTTTTTTTACATAAAATTTTAGAATTATTTTTTATTGGATTGCCCTTCATTAGATAGCTACTTCAATGAAACTTAATATATTTTTCTTTTAATTAGTTAATTAATTCATTTTATGAAATTGTTTTAAATAATTCGGATTAGAGCCCGATTCTGAAGGGAGTGCGAGAGGGGGGTTTTCAAACCGAACTAAACAGAAAACCGAAAACCAATAATGGTTCGAAGCTCTACGAGAAATTTTTATACTGATCCCCCTTTTTTCTCATTTATTAAAAATTTTTTTCGTTTTTACCAAAGCTTTATTACTTTTTTGTTTTTTGTTTTTCTTTTTTTAATTTAACTGGGATTTAAAGTTTCACTTCCTAAACTCTTGATGAGGTTCAGCCATTATTATAATATTTTTGTTAGAAATTTTTGGAGGAAAGTCAGAAGATTAATCGAAATTTTAGAATTAAAATAAAATCTCTTATACAAATGAAATATTTTAAAAAGATTGTTAGTTTTTAAAATAACCTTTTATGAAGTAAACTCATTCGCCATATAAACTAATTAAGCACATCTCTCTATAATTAGTTGCTTTAATAAGTAATTTGACGTTGTTAGATAAATACCAACCTCTCCATTGAAATTTGATCAACATATTATACCAGTGATTCTCAAACACGTTTCTAAGTGTGTCATCAAATTTTGTATTAATGAATAAAATTAAGATTAATAATATTTACTTATCATTAACCTTACTTATAATATTTTAGTGTGTCTGCAAACTTAAAAATCTTGAAAAGTGTTCCACAAAAAAAAAACGAGTGAGAACTAGTGTATTACACCATAAAAGTTTATTATAAATTGTCTGAATATAATGATATAAAATTTGTGATGATCGCGTAAATTTTACATTTACCTCTGTCAAAATATAACGTGATTAGTTCTTGGTGCAAACTAGTAAAATATTTATTTTCATTGACTGTCATACTTCTCTAATCTGGCAGATGCCACTTGTCTTTACTAATTTGAGGATTTATTATTCATATTTTTTCAGATTTTAAGAAGGAGTCTTGGGAACTCAAAGGTCCAATTCTTTAGACCTTATTTGAACTTTATTTAAACTCTTCACTTCTTTTAAAAATTTACTCTCACATATTATTTAGTTTTTTAAAATTATATAATAATTTTTTAAATGTTCGTATATTCTTTTCGACTGGTAATAATTGAAATAAAGAGATATTTAGGTCTCTAGAAATTCGACATCGGGCCCTCTTTGATTTACAATTTCAGTGATTCATAATATAATGGATAATATGCCCTGCCTGTTGAGCTCACTTGAAAATTGATTCAGAATCCACTTGCGGATGAATTGGCGTGTAATCATTATGATTGTTCAGGTGATGATAGTTGTTGATTTTGGTACCGTGCTTTGGAAATCCCTCTTCAGAAAGAAAGAGTATTTTTTTAATGATGATTGCTGGCTATGCTGAGTTTACAATAATTCTGGCCTTATTATTAATTGTAATATAATATTTGAAGGGAGAGGGTATATATCATACTAGACTAATTTTTGAATTTATAAAATTTACTTGATAAACCAGTGACTTTGAGATGAATTTTATTTTTTTTAAATATATGTCTTCTATTCTCTTTTGATTTGAATATTTTTCAACTTGCTATTTCTTTTTGTTTGCAAACGGAATAGCTATTAAATATTACTTTTTTAACGAATAAATAAAAGGGGCATAATTGGAAGAATATGGAGCAAGAAGATTTCTATTATAATTCATTCAATTTCACCGAACAAAATTTTTTTTGTCTTTTCGTCATCTAGGGCCATATAGACTTTAAACAATTTTAATATTATATATAAATAAAACTTCTCGGTGGGGGCCAAACAACTTTTCAAATTCAAATGTTTTTGTTTTTTTATTTAATTAAACGTAACTCCGAACGATAATAAAAAGAGATTTTACATGAAAGAAAGGCAATATCTTATGATTTTGAGCACTATATCTCATCATAATCGCTAACTTAACAAATCACCTTTATTTAGTAGATGTCACTTTTGAGCCCTCCTTAAATATTGTGTTTTCATTTTGATTTTAAGTCATCCTATCAGCTGTTTTTAAGGCTTTCAATTAATTAATGTCTTTTCATTTTCTTTCAATAAACATTTTATATATGGAACATAATTAATGAAGATACCTTGACATTGACTTTGAATGACCTTTGAATAAAAAAAAAATTATTTTTCCAAGAAATCTTTTATTCTTATTCTACTTAATTGGTCTTGATTAATCACCCAAAACCAAAATAGGATAATAAAACCATTCAAAAAATCCTTCAGCTATTATTATTTTTATAACGACAACCCTTTCCTAGTTGACTCGAATAGAAGAAGTGTGAGTTTTTATTATAGAAGAGGATCTTAAAAAGTTTTAAATTTGCATTAGTTATGAATTTATAAAATATCAGACATTCTCTAATTTTACTTTTTTATTTTCTAACCTATTTATTTACATATTATTTATTACTAATATTTTTTTTTTCTTTTGTTTTAGGTAAGTCAACGATCCAACTCTGCATTTACAAATACATATTCATATATTATGTGTATCAAAAATATTAAGTATGCAGGTATACCAACTCTATCCTTTGTTTTGTCATAATTAATAATCGGCAAAGCTGCAATATAGTGAATTTAATAATATATAAAAACTTTCGTTATTTTGGTTTTCATATACATTTTCTAATTATTTATTAAGACTAAACAAAAGATAGAGTTTGTTTACTGATTTTTGATATGTATAGCATTTTATCTACTAAAGAGGTCAGTATATTTAATATATTATCCATTTGGAGGCCTGCATCCTCTCGCCCATCTGACCACCATTCGTGTCAAACTAAATTTGACAATGTACATGAAAATCAGTCATAAAATTTATTTTCTTTAATCTATTATTAAAAGAACGTTGCCCAATTTATTTTGAGACGGAAAATAAATAATTTATTTTTAAATTTTTATAACTATTATTATTATCTATATTTTAAAAATTATTTTACAATTTCATAAAAAAAGTCACTATAGGGTGCATAGATTCGTGTGTTTTTGCTTTTTGGAAAGTAGGCAAGCCAAATGACCAACTCCCTAAAGGATATTTATTTATTGGTTGTGGACTAAGTATGTACAGTTGTTAATTTCTAGGGAGATTTTACAACTGCTCAGGTATAGTCCGTTCTAGAGGGTTGGAATCTGAAACAATTAATCTAAAAATTCAATTCGTGAAATGGTCATTTGAGTTACCTAAATTCCAACAATCTAATACGAACTAATTTCTACAACCCATGGTATCAGTCAATAAATCTACTATTTCACAAATCGCTGAGACACACTGAATATCTGATTAAATGGTGTCTACCCTACACAACGCCTTCTTTTGATAAATCTTTCTTTTTTAATCTCTTACCTTAGAAATTTTTTTATGTTTCTGAATCTTTTAGTTATAGCCCAACAAAAAGTGCCCTGAACAAGGATCTTTGATTTGAATAGGATCTTAAAGCCTTATTAATAACACAATTTTATTTTATTACGAAAACCTAATGCTAAACAATTTGAGGTGATTTATTTTTATTCTCTGACTAATAGTTTTGACTTCCGGTTGACTTTCTTTTCTTATATTCAATTCCTATTTAGTTTGAAATTTTTCAAATTTTTCCTTAACAAATTTATTTGTATAAACGTAGTACACAATAGCAATATATCGGCATGGTCGGTCGGCTGACCTTTCTTTAGTCCCTTGATGACAATTGGGCCACCGACGAGCCTTGTTAGACTAGGCGAGTATTGGCATTGGTTTGCGTGGGGGTGGTGAATAGAAGTCAGTCTCCCCCAGGTCAATAAGTGTTCAACTGAATACAGCTGAGATTGAAAGGAGAAACCCGTGACAAATTGGCAGCAGAAGAAAACCACCAGACACCACCCATCCAACTCTAACCCCAAACCCAGCCAACCCCATCTATAGCATCTGCACTCGACAGCTCTCTCTCTCTCCTCTCTCTCTCTTTCATCACCCAATCATCATTTGTCTTTGATTATTTTATTTTTTAAAATCTAAACAAAAAACAAAACCCAAGACTTTTTTACTTATTATTTAAGTTTTTGCTTTTTCTTCCATCTTATTCTTTAAAATGAAATCTAAACTAAAAGTTAACATACATTTAAAAATTCATTTTATAAAATTTGACTTAAATCATGAAATAATACATTAATGCATTCAAAAAGAAAAAAAAAACAACAAAAATAAATATTTAACATCAAATATATATTCCATATTTACACGAGATTTTACCATGCATTCACTACATAAATATTACACATATTTTTTATGAACTAACAAAACAAGAAAATTTTTTCTCAAACATGAAAAAATATATATTTTTAAATTTTCAACTCAAAGTGTTTCGATATATTTTACTTAGGTCATGATGATAATGCCATATATACAAATACTTATATCTACTAATAATATATTTATTTTAAACATATAGGATGGATTGATTTTAATTTAGGGGCGGATTTCCGTCTTAGGTCACATGCCGAAAAGACAAAATAAATAAATAAATGTAAATAATAACTAAGAGCTATTCATTTGAATTAGATATTATTAAATATACTTCTTGAAGAGGACTTGACGTTGTCATGGTAATATTAAAAAAAAAAATCGGGAAAGCTGGGAAACGACCTGCATGGGGAATCAGGAATTTCGAGACCGAGCAGGGTATAAAACAATTTTTAATTTATAATACATTCCAGCTTATTATTATGTATAAAAACACCATTTTTTTTATTTAAAATAATAACGTTTCACTATTTTTTCTTTTGATATTTAAATATCCTTTATAATTTATTTATTTTCTTTCTAAACACATTTTTTTTTCATATAGAAATTTATTTTAATCTTTCAATGAAGTCTCAACACTTAGCTACCATCTACCTTCATTCAACTATATTATTTTGTCTTTTTTATTTTATTTACTTTTTTCTTAGTCTTCAACTCGTTTTTAGAGTGAATAGGGTCTTTAGAAACGAAACATTCAGAGTTGACATCTGACGAAAAATCAAGATTTGTTTATATAGCATTAAATTAACATATTTTGATGTCCATTTCTTAACGTCATTAACATTCGATGCGCATCGTTTCAACAGAGTGGAATTTAATTTTCAAAACATCTCGTTTTTTTTTTTTTTATTATTATTTATTAATTTTTTTTTATATTTCCGAAATATAAATAAGATATTATTATTTATTTTTGAGAATTAGTAAATATTTCTTCCTAGTCGTTTTGAATCATTTAATAATGGCAGGTCATAATTACTATTATATTTCTGCTTTTTAAAGTTTGACAAATGATGCCATTTTCCTGGTCAAAAAATGTGAGGAATTAATGAGAGATAAATGCCTAGTCGATATTATTTATAAGTACAATTTGATTAATGGCGAAATTAATTTATAGTAATAAAATAAAAGAAGAATTTTTTTCAAATAATTGTTCTCATTCGCATCAAAACTCACTAGGCGCAAGAATCGGGGACAAAATTAAAAATATTATTTTAAAATTCTTCAAAATATCTCAAATGTTATAACAAAAGAAAATGTAAATAATTTTTTTTTTTTGTTAAACACGATTTTTTTGAACTGTTTAGGAATTCAGTTGTCTGCGCGATGCAGTTGAGAGCGTGACAATCTTCTTGATGGAATTTTTGATTAAAATTTTTAGAAAGAGGGAATTCTAGAAGTGTCTGAATCCTTTGTTTCTCCTCAGGGCAATAGATATTAAATTCGTAGCTATATAAAAATTCAAAAATTCTCATAAAGGAAAGAAAAGTAAATAAAGTATATATATTAGGATATAAGATACCCCATCAAAAATAATTTATATTTGTATGAAATTAATTTTAAATCGCTGTTAAAATTTTTAGCCTTTTGAATGATTTCTTTGAGTAATTAATTATTTAAAGATATAGTAAAATTTTTTTCTTTTCCTCTTTTATAATTTTTACTGATTTGAAATTTTATCTTGTCTTTTGTCAGTGCAAGTGAAGCATTGTTTTTTATGGGAAAAATAAATAAGAATATCAAAAAATTTGCCTATAAGGAAAAACCTATTTTTTTAAAAATAAAAGCTGAATTTAAATGAATTAATTCAGAATGAATAGCAAATTTTTTTTACACATTTTTCAACAAGAAGGGATGTATGTCTAAAGAGCTAGATTTGATATTTCGGTAATTTTAATTTTTTGAAAATTATTCCTAAAACATTTCGGGGCCTCAAGATTTAGACCCAATTCTGATTTTACGAAAATAAAAGTTTTCAAAAATATGGCATTTTCGGGAGCGCTTAATTATTTAAATTTTTTTTTAATAGTTCGAAACCTATTTATGTGAATAAGATAGTATTATTCAATATTTTTTAGTGATTTTGTCATTTTAAAAAAGAAATATATTCAGCTACCTTCATAAATACCTTCAAGTGTATTTATCTTTACCGCCCATCTTAATTATTACTAAAGCCCTTGGTCATAGTTATTTATTTCTCAAAACGATTATTCATTCAAATATTGTATTTTTAATGTTTTAATCGACTAAATTTGATCCTAACAAGTTTGTTTTAAGAGTGTTATACGACTTGTGAGAAAAGAGCAAATCATTAATATTAATAACATGTTAAATAAAAGAATCTCTCATTAATTCTAGTCACTGAAGAAGATCCCACAGTAGGATTGAAACGTCGAATTCTAATATAATCTGAAAACTCACATAGAATTTAATATGCCGAAGCATTAATTTGAGCGTGAGACAGGAAGAAAGAAAAATGGTGGAGAATTCTTCTCCGCTGGCCAAGTATTTAGCTTGTCTTAGGTTGAGGTCCAGCTCTTGACGTTAATTTGACATTGTGTTTTGTCACATTTGGCGGTGAGTTGGGCAGCTCGCGGGACTGGTTCGATTCCCGGCTGCTGCCACTTTTTGTAACCAACTCCCCCTTCTCCCACTCAACATTCCAACAGTGGAGAGAGAGAGCCCGTGGGGACATGGAAGAAGGTTTGGCCACCGGGTATTTATTACACACAACCAACCTTTTTATATAAGTGCCTCCCTGCATCTGCACTATCCCCACTTCCCTGTTTGTGTGGAAATTTGTCACTTAGCTAAGCTAAACGGGTGCTTTTTGTTCCTTCCCAGTTTCTAGTCAGGATTGGGAGATTTATACCTGGATGTCACAATGCCGACGACTCTCTTTCTTGTCTGTCTTTATGTCTCAGTGTTGGTGCATTCACGCACATTTAATGTGCTCAGAATGGACACAAAATGGCAAATGTGTCTCGAAGTTATCACCTCAATTTACTAAATCTTAGGTGTCATGGCTTTTAATACATAATATCCCCTTTCTTTTGACATTTTTTTCTTCTTCTTTTAATTATGCATTTCCTGACCCTTTTTTTTTAAATCTTAATAAAAAAAAATAATAGCCACCATTCAGAAAAAATATTTATCTTAGGGATGCGGATGTATTTAAAAAATATTATCTTAAATAAAAAAAGAATATATTATAACTCTCACAGTCATAAGAAGTCAATTTTATTATTCACTAACTAGAAAAGTAATAAATATTTTAGATTTAAGAACTACTAACTACATAAATAGTTATCTGAACTAATATGGAAATTATTTTGTAAAATTCCAGTTGGGAGTAATAATGGCAAATTAAGAAATTTTGCCTTATTATAGTGTAAAGCAAAGGACACCTTTATTGCCCGAGCTTTATAATTTAGTATCCTGAATACTTATCTCGTTATGATTTAATAGGGTGATATATTAACCCGTTCAAAAAATAATGATGACATCGTAGACAACTTCTTGAATTAAGACAATGAAAACAAAGAATGTTATGATGTCTATAATAAATTTTTGCTGATCTTAATAATAGTATAACAATTTTAATTATATCTAATTTTCTAAATCGTTAACATCAGGCGATATTTAATAAATTTTATTTTATAAACATTTGAGTCATTGTTTTGCGTTTGGTATCAGCTGCCATCTTGGATGAGTCACAAAATGTTTCCCAGCCGATGGATTTAATTTGTTTTCATCGCCAATTTTGCATCTGTCACATTATAGTTAGGGAGATACATTAATGTGTAACAAGTTTCATTGTCGCTTAAAGACCCACGCTTTTGAAAAACACTTTTGTCGGCCGTAACTGATTGGAATTATGACGATTCTTTTGGTGTTATAAATGCGATCGTATCTTTCTCTCTCGCACTTCCATGATTTATCCATTATCTTTTTTTTTTTTTTTTTTACCCCGCTATCTTTTCTTATTATTAATTTTTATGTCACCGTAAAAGTTAGTTACGAGCATTTTGTTTAATACGCGCGGTTAATTATAATAATAAAGCAATTGAGCATGCTTGTCCCTAAAGACTTGAACGCGCGGCGGAGGTGTGACCCCACGCAGCACCAGCCATTGTTTCTCAGCAAGCCTGGTCACAAATCATGTTACGGGTCGTAGTCCCGGGTCCAGGACTAACCCGGCCATTTGCCTATCATATTACCAATTGAGCCGTCACCTTTCCTAATGTGCATTATTATTATTGGCTTACATATATATTTTTGACTCTTAACCAAATCATATGCCAGGGGAATATTAAATGACAAGAGAGAGAAATTCCAATGGACCAATTAGCATAATCATATTTGCTTTCTATATATATATATATATGGATAGATATGGATTTTAATATTCATTTCTCACAAATTTCGATTGAAGATACATGCAAAATATATTTTTCTTGGTGCGAGTAAATTTATTTTATCTCTTCTAGGAAATGAGTTGAAAATTTTACATACATAAATTTTAAATATAAATATTACATACATAGTTTTTACATAATAAAAGAGTTGGTATTTAGTTTGTATTAATATATTGAATAATATGTATACTTTCTCAATAATTTGACCAAAGGACATAGTTAAAAAAAGAAACTTTTATTAATTGTGACAATGGCATAGCTAGAATGGGGTTCCTCCTATATACGTTTTTCTCAATCTTCTGAATCGGAATCTTTTTTTCTAAGTGTTTCTAACTTCCTTTGTAGCTATAGGCGGAGGCTCGACATTGCGATGGATGATTTCTTTTTATTGATCAGGATTTTATTTCATTTGACGTTTTTTTAAAAATTTATTTTACCTTTTGTTCTAAGGCCATAAGGATTATAAAAATACTAATAAACAAAATAAAATTATACAATCAAAAATTAACATAATTCTTAAAAAAAAAAATATTTATCAAAAATTTTTTTAAAAACAATAGAATTAAAATAAAACAAAGTCGCTACAAGACAATGAATGAATTTAAGGTATGGCTATTTTCTTATGTTGGCAGCTGAGATGTATTGTTGGAGTTTGACTGATTTAAGGAAATTTATTAATTTTAATTTGAGATCTCTATAGTTAGGTTTTATTTCTTTGAGAAACTGGATTCTCGGGCGCTGATAAAGAAATAGTATTTGGCAACAAATTGGCATATCTGTCATTTATTTTATAAAGATCTGCACAAAAAGTTGAGATTTCTATATCTAAAGCTTAAATATGAAATTTCGTAAAAATTAGTACAACCAATTTATTCAACACTTCATTAAAGATTTTTTGGTGGCCACATCAGTTTATTGCAATTCAAATTACTTTAGCCATAAAGAAGAAACAAATTGTCTAAGGAATAAAATAGTAATCATGCTCATATTATTTCTTCACCTTAATATTAAGCAGAGATTTGTTCTTTAGACTCTCTAAATTATACAGATAATAATCATTATTTTTTAAATAATAATTTATAAAACAAATTCTCCTTTGATATTTATAATTATTTTCTTTTTAGTCTACGCACTGGAAATAATTATTATTCTAGAAGTAGAGTTTCATTTCTCTGAAAAGATTTCCAGCTCCCTTAAAGGCAGATTTCTTCTCTCTTAAATGACTATTGTTTAATGAGGATACAATGAATGCATTCGCCTTTTGTTTTTCTAAACTTGAATTTCCATAAGACTACAATAAGAAAAATATAAATGTTAACATAGATTACTATTGTTCGAACAATTATCAATTAAAAAGGCAATTTTTTTTTTTTTTTAAATACATAGTCCGAGTAATATTTTTATAATTATATTCCATTAAAAAGTGAATTAGTTTTTACTAATAGCAAAGGTTATACATCATAATTTTGGAATACATTTATATCCATTTCTATTAAAATTCCATTAAAAAAGTTATTTTAAATATATTGGGTTGTTCGGAAAGTCATTTCGTTTTTTTTGGGGAACATGAAAGACAGTTTTCGTATAATGAATAAAT